>JBBPKE010000035.1:0-23189 GCA_038089095.1 Tylopilus orsonianus | reverse complement strand
CACATGGAGTCGACCCTGATCAACATACTACCTCGGAGCGTTAGTCCCCATGCTTCGCGACGACACATCCGCGCACCTCGGTAATAGAAATATCCTCGCCACGAATGTCGTACCAGTGAGTACGGAGGTACGGCTATATAACTTGATAGCGGACGTATTATCTGTACACGCCGCACACTCGCGCGGGTCACTGGTTCCACACCAGACGAATCATGGGTCACCAGGGGGTCATCAATCGAGTCAAATTCACAAACAAGGCCCATTCATGAGACATCTCAAGGGACAAGAAAAATTGGTGTATTGACTGGCATACATTGCGTCCTTGCATTGGCCCCTTTTGACCTGATGAGAGGGTCATCTTCCATTCCCAAGGTTCATGTAGGGGCCGTAGACTCTATCAGATAGAGCCTACATTGTATGCTTCCTATTTCAGACCATCATCGAGAACAGGCAATGACCTTCACCGTCGAATAAAAGTCAAAGCAGGTCAGGCATATTGGGTGAATCTGTGTCATGGTGAGATAGAATAAGACCCAGAGGGCAGTTACCAAAGAGATACAAATGTCCAAGGTTGGGGGAGTAGAACGGGCCTAGTCTTTCGTTTGAAAGTACAGCACTGGTTGTCCACCTCATAGCCATGAAATCCCCAGGCATCGTGAACACGTAATACACATGTGCGAGAATTCTAGAGATCAATCATGTTGGCATATTAAACATCAACCAACTCGAGTCTGCTAGTCCAGTTGCCATCCTTTTCAGCCCGTTAATCGTCCGAAACATTTGAACTGTCAAGTCGAGCAAAAGGGGAGCAAGTAGAACCACTCACCTCGCTACGAACTAGCGAGCAAACAGGCGGTGACCAATGTCAGTCAGAAAACTTACCTTTACGAGAGAATCCCCAATTTGCATAAAAACAATCCAAGGGTGGACCTGGCGGGGGTTCCAAGTCCCCGGGGAAACGCCATATCCAGTAGGTTCAGTTGGTGGGCGATTGGCAGAGTCCGGCGTATGACCCACGCTGGAAACGTGTTATATTTCGGAACAGCCAGTGACCCCGTCCAGAGTTGGCCTCCTTCTCCGGCAGGCCGCTCATCTTGCCCGACTATCCAGAACCAAGGCAAATGTAGACTGTGACAAGAGTATTTAGGCTTCTGCACGGGTATACCCCGAACATGTCAGCGAAACAGTTGTACAGACATCTACGGTTTAATACCAACCCATCCGTCATCCAGAGGTTTCTCCTCCTCAATTCTCCTCATTTTCATCAGGCATGACACTAATTGCGACCACATCATCATCTTTGATAGGACCAAGGTGGCTCTATGTGAAGAGGCATATTGACGAATGGATAGATTGAGTAGAGAGCCGTAAACGTGTGTGAGTGACAATCAGCCGACCACGACTGAACAGCTGCTCAACTTCGATTGAGGTTGCTACAGAACGTGAGTACTAGTAGTGATAACGGTGGTATATGACATACCAGGGATTGTAAGATAGTCCATAGCCATTCTGGACAGACGAGGATATGCATGCTGCTACTCATACCATCAGATACAGAACCACTGACATGTTCAACTTCGGAATTGAGGTATTGGACTAGCTCGTTTCACATCTCCCCCAGCCTTGGTAGCACAAGTGCCGGAATATTAATATAATTGGAGTTGGAGGATCACTTAAGGTTCCGAAAACCAACCCAAGGTTTGAACATAGCTCCTGGCTGTTGACCCGGAGAAGTATCAACTATGTACTCGGTATGTCTTAGCCACATGTATCCATGGGTCTACAGGCTAGCAACCCGCATGGCGGGTACGGGTACGGGTACGTCAGATCCATACTCGTACCCGTACCCGTTCATACCCGTACCCGCGACCCGCGCGGGTATGCCATACCCGTGCAGATGCCTAAGAGTATTTCTCGGCAACTTTTTACCGACGAGTGTCCCAGGAGAGTATTCGTTTGACCTTTGAATGATGGTAGAATGCTCAACATCCTGTTTCACAAACATATCACCCTCACATAGATTTTCTGATGATACCAAACCAGCGAGTTCCCATCTTTAAAACAATTCACGAGTACAATGTAAGCATCCGCCGAGGTGTCGCATTTAAACTTGTGCCAAAAGAGTGTTTGCAATTGGATATTTGCTTCAAGATCCGCCCATCAAACAGTCAAAATATGCAATCTCCGGTCGCTTTCGACTGGTTGGTTTGGTTTAGTGGTCCACTGTAACAGTGGACAGCCTCGTCCGAAACAACTGTCAAGACTGTCTACTACAAAAAGTTTTGCAGGATATCTGGGAGTGACTCGAAATCACCGAGCATCAAACGGACAAGAATGGTGTAGGGGGCACGGTGCACTTGGAGCTCTTTGGGAACTGATTTGCCTCCTAGAATTAAGTCCCCGGTGAAATGACTACTTTGTGAAGTAAAGTGTTGATAAGGCAACGTATCCTATCTCTCACTGCCAGCAACTCGGAGGGCTGGTGCACTGGGAGTGTGGTTGTTCATGGTGAACCAGTCGCCGTTGCACAACAATAAGCTTAGAGTCAAGCATAGATCGCCCAAAGCGTGCTGACAAAATATGTGTGTAACACCAAATCCCACCATGTTGCTCTGGATAACGATATGCATGACGGACAGCATGTCCAAACAGCACGCGCAAGTGACAAGGATATGGGAAAGGACAAAGAAAAAAAAGTACAACATATCATTGAGCCTGAGCCTCCTGCAAGTAATCATCAACATCGGAAGCCACAACACTGCAAAAAAAAACACCACACCTGATCTACAAACTCCATCGCCTCTTCCCGTTTTATGCTTCGGATGGAGCTCACCTTTTGATTGTTGAACAAGACACCGTAAAACTTGTCCGCCGTGACCAACATCTCAGGTCGAAACGTCGTGGTGATGAACTGAGCCATGTGTGAAAGCGACTTGATCATATCTGCAAAGAGGAGATAAGAAATGAGGGGGAAGAGGCAATGGGATTCCTTACTTGCCACTGCAGTACGGTATTGGGCATCGAGGTTGGCGTCAATCTATTGGGTCGGTGATGAGCGTCGAAATGCTTACTTGTCTTGGAACATGCATACCTCGTCAAACAAGTAAAACGGCGCAGGATCACACTTTTGTATCGCAAATACTAAACAAACATGTCAATCATCACCTTGGTATCGGAAAGCCAGTCTTATCATACCCGTAGCGAGCGCGACCAGTGATTTCTGACCACCAGACAGCTGTTGTATCCGCAGTCCCTCGTCAACTTTCGAGTTAAACGACACCTTGATGGCAACCCCAGTGTAATTGTCGATCGTGCTCTGTTGAGTGTCGTCCGCCTCATCCATAGCCTCTTCGTCCTGAGCAGGCTGTGAGCATGGCCATTATCCAAAATAGACTTGGTATAGACTAACCTGGTCTATTCGTCGCTGAATAATCAACCTCCCTCGACCAGCAGGGACCAAATTCTCGAACACTTCCTCAAAGTTGCTCGCCACTTGCTTGAACGTCCGCTCGATTGCTTCGTCCTTTCTCTGATCGAGCACTTGCACAAGCTCCTCGATTGACGTTGCTGACTGGTCCAAATCTTCGCGTCGTTGCAAGAGCTGATCGCGCTGCTTCGTGAATGAATTGTACTGCTCAAATGCCTTCTTGTTCACGTGAGCAAACTTTTTCAAGCCCTCGTTCACGGTATGGAGCTTCTTGACCAACTAACGACGGGAAGCCCTCGTTAACCAACTCCTGAATTGCAATGCGTGTTGAAACGACACACCCGATCAAGCTTCTCGCTCGTATATTTTTCAAACGCCTCCTCTGGCAGCACTCCCAGATCACGAATGTTGCGATTACACTCGTCCTTTCGCGCCGTTAACATCTGCTTTTTGGCAAGATATCGCTCTGTGTTTTTCTGCAACTTCGTTACATTCCGACTGTCTTCCGATTGTTGTTGTTGTGCCTTTTCCAACGTCGAACGCAGCTCTTGGAGCTCCGTATTGAGTTTCTCTACGTCCTTGTCGGCATCTGGGTGTGTGCTTCGCGTGAGGACGGTCAGCAGTAAACCATCGGGGTGCATACCTTGAGATCGCTTGGTCGCAGCCGCTATTGAGGTACCAAGAGATCGAAGCTCCCGTTTACGCGCGTCAAACGACTTTGTTGATGAACCGTTTCCGCTTACAGTTTCACCCAGAGATTCTAATTTGACTTGCAGCTCTCGCTGTCGCCGACGCAGACTTTCGTTCAACTCGATCTCGATGAGATTCTTCCGACCATCCAGCTAACATGGGATAGTTCAGTCACATCGTTAGGAAAGAGTCAACTGGAGTGGCTTACGTCGGACCGCGTCCTGCCCAGCTCAAGTACCTGTCTTCGTCGCTCTTCCACCTGGATCCCCAACGCATCCATCATGCTCGCTTCTTCCTCCGTCAAATTCTGCACGAGTGGTGTCGACAATTCCTGTCGATACCCCTCCGTCCGCGCCCGCGTACTACTCAACTCGGTCTCCAGATCTCCCATTTCCGTCTCGAGCGTCACCACCCGCGCGTCCAACCTCTCCCGCTCCTTGCTCAAAGACGTCACATCCTGCAAGAAGTTCTCTCTCGACTCACGCGCCTGCGCTTGTTGCAGCGTTAACACTTGTATTCGACCTGTCAAGCGCGTAATTTCCTGTTCGATCCGTGTGATTTCAGCTTTCACCTCCTTGGCGCGCTTGTCGTCTGCGTCGAATTTTGCTCGCCACGAGGCGACAGCTTTGATACCTTCGATGCGGGATCGACGAACATCATGGTAACCGCCCGTCAATGCACCTTTGCGATCCACCTTGTCACCATCGAGCGTAATCGTGTTGACCCCGTGACTCTTCACATATGCGGCGGCGACAGTCAGGTCTCGGCATACCCACGTCTTGCCAAATACCTGCTGAAATGCCTTTTGGTGTGTAGCATCGAATCGAATCTTGTCGATCAAAGGGAGCGCATCCTGGGCAGGTGGGACCGATGTGATTGGCTTTGGCTTGAGGCGGTTGAGGGGCATGAAGGTGACACGGCCCGTTTTCTCTTTTAACATAACGTCGAGGACCTTGGAGGCTGTTTCGTCTGTATCAACAACGACATGGAATAAACTGATAAAAGCCTCTCAGGTAGATCCACGGCATGGATGAGAGAATTACCTGTTTCCCGCCGTGAGTTCGACAGCGGTGCTAAACGTTGGATCTGGAATCTCAAAGAGACGATATAGTGGGCCATAAACACCCTCGAGACCATGTCGCTGTGCAATTCTATCGACAGCGCGTAGCCCTGAGCCCGTGTCCTACCCAGACGTTCACTAAAGATTCCCATGAATGTGTACGTTTCTCCACTCACCTTGTCCATCATGGAAGCGAGATTGCGCTCAGCAGACTTAAGTTCATCTCCCGCGTGCGCGAGCAGACCACCTAACTTGGAATCTTCTCTCCAGAGCTCCTTCCGTCGCTCGCTGAGGTCGCTGTGTTGGTCCTTTAATTCCGCCAGCTGCTCACCTAGGGTCCGCACTCGTTGTTTTCCGTCCTCTAAGCTACCCTGAATACCATCTACCCTCTGGATGATATTCTCCAATGAGGTTTTCGTCGTTGCGAGTTCCTGTCTCGTAGACTCGAGCACAGTGGCCCGGGTATTCTGATATCCGTCCAGCGAGGCGATCTCTTGTCGAAGGTAGTTGTCCCGCTCCGCTTTTGTCCGGAACCGCTTGACACGCCCTTGCTTCGCAAAGAGGGCGTTCAACTGGGTGCGTGCTTCTTCCATTTTACGTTTCTCGGAGGATTCTCTGATGCGGGCATCGTTCCATCGAGGAATAAGTTGCGAAAGTTCTCTTTCCTTGGATCGGATCTGTTGCTCCAAGTTTACCATCTCGTCTTCAAGCTCTGCACGTCTCCCGCTCTCTTGTTCACCTGCGGACTGTAGATCGGCAATGATACACTCCAACTCAGTACGCGAGCGGACAAGGTCAGAGAGTTCCGATTGCGCATCTTGACGCGTTATGCTGAGCGTCGACAGACTGTGTTTAGTTTGGGAGATTTTTTGTTCGAGACGCTGCGAGGCGCGTGAGAGGCCGTAAGTAAAAGGAAGTGGTGCCAACCTGAATTTCTTTTTCACGCGTATCAAACTGCTCTCGACGCATATTTGCGCCATGCACCTCTCCCCGTCGTTCTTCCTCGATCTCTTCCAGCGCCTCCCCGACTTCTTCGAGCTCGCGCTGATACAGAGCGTACTCGAGACAGCGACGTTCTTTGTCCTTTTCCTGAAACTCGCGCAACTCTTCTTTTTCTTCCTCAAGTTCTGTCAAACGCGATTCGATATACTCAAGTAGTTCGTTGATCTTGGTACGTTTCGCGTCCGTTTCCGCCATGATACGAAGGGACTCGGCACGGCGTTGTTCATAAACTTTGGTTCCCGCTACTTCCTTGAGGAGAGCAAGCCGTTCGTGGTCTTTTGCGTTCGTAAGTGCAGTTATCTACCAAAGCCAATGTCAGTGCATGCAATCGAACTGTAGGATGGGACGGATTACCCTGCCCTGAGGTACGATGTAGTAAGGATTTGATTTGCTGAACCCAGCACTCTCGAGGAGGTTCATGACATCCGCTTTGCTGGCGCTCTTCTTGTCGAGACTGTACTCATCCTTCTTCAGACCAATTGTGCGTCGGATGATGACTTCATCGCGCCCAGTAGGGAACCTGTTGTCTGAGTTGTCGAAGACAATCTCCACTATGGTGCATGTGAGCGAAAGGAGTGACGGCGAACGACAAGATCGCACCATAGGCGGAAAGGGTAGTGGCGACTGAGACGCCTTCGTGTAGGAGTGCTTGGCGCTCCTCGCGGGACATTGACGTATAGGCATCGGAGAGGACGAAGCGAATGGCTATCAGAGCGGGCTGAGTATCTTGCGCTGGCCATAAGGGATCACAAGAGGACGATGACGTTATGCCATCCGTACAGGCATATGACCTCTTTTGAAGACGATAAACCGTTCCAGCAGGCTCATACACCCCCGATTGTTGGACCGGTGCGACTTGCTACGTCTATTCGGAACAGAGACTCACCTGCAAAAAAATTACTCTTTCCTGAGCCATTACGCCCCACGACCACATTATGCCGGGGAGAAAACGGTTCAATTTGTGTCTGATCACGGTCTTGAATCAAATTAGTATGCAGCTTGAGCAGTAGGTGCAACCAGGAGTCACTGACATGACTTGAACCCCTGGATCGTCAGCGTCTTGATGTACATGGCTACAAGGGGTTATCTGAACACTTGTGTACCAAGACAAAGTAGCCCTCAGCACGTAGCCCCGCAATTCCAGGAGTAGTACAGTGACTTGTCCTGTCCGTGGCGTATAGGCGCGTAACATACGCGTAACGTCGCACGTGATGCTGTCACAACCGCGTTGTCGTACAAGTACAGTACTTATGGCTCACTGCCCACCGCTGCTAGCTACATAATCCTTGTCCATAGAACTCTTCACTTCCAAGGATCAAACAATACCTTTCCGCATCTTCCTTTGTCGAAGTCTTCGTATGCCTGCGCCGCGCTATTAATCCCGACGACCTTCTCAACCAAGCTCGTCTCTCCCCCGACCTCTCCAAAAATGTCTTGCCTTCGGAGTAGCAGGTCAAGAGCCATTGGGAACATTGCTCGTACCGGGCATCTCCCAAAGTCGAGCGACACGTTCTTGTCGTACAGCTCCCGACCAGCGTAAGGCACTTGCTGATTTGCGTGTACCCCTACCGACGTGATACACCCGAACGGCCTCACCAACTCGTACGCAAGCGAAAGCGCACTCGTGTTCCCAACAATCTTCATTTCAAAACAATAGTCATGAAGGTTCCGATTAAATACTTGATGACATCCGAATTATACTCACCTCCAAAACTGAATTACATCCGATTCCTTCCGTCCATTTCGTCACGACATCCTTACTTGCTTCAATATCAGCTACTTCTAGATGACCATTTTGTTCCTTGCCATATGCTCGCGAGACTTTGGCGTATATTGCTTCCACTTTCTTGCGTCGCATTTCCGTCGGATCAACCGCGACAATTCGGAATTCAACATCCCTTGCATAGAGCATGTCGAGCAACGCAATGCATGTGCACTGTTTCGTTCAGCGTTATATTGACGACTAGCTGGCGACCGGGAACTTACCACACCCACTGGTCCAAGACCCACGATCGCAATTGTCAACACCTTATCTTCTGCCTTCAGAGGGACCGCAACACCACCTTCCGGAGACATATCCCGTAAGCTCTGTGGATACGGCCTAGACGTTAACATTGGTAGTGTTTTAGGATGGTTCAATGCTTGCAATGCTGCAAACACGCCCGTGGGCAGAATATCGCACAGCAAAAGCAATGACGAGTCTGCAAGTTTCCCGATCATAGTCTCCTTCATTTCTTGGTCCTCACGCGCGGAAGCAGCCGAGATTTCTTCGAGATTGTATAGTGTACCCCCCGCACGTGGGACGCGAACATACTGGGCTTGCCCCCCCGGCGTGTGCGGCGTTCCGAAGAGTTGGCTCTCGACACACCTACATGTGAAACCGACGCGACAGTAGCTAGTAGACTTAGTTGTGCCTCGGAGGAAACATAGAAAGTACGATAACGTACTGGCATTCTCCACAGGATACCGTGAACGGCGAGACGACTTTATCTCCAACTTTGAGGGTAGAGTACAGATGCGGCCGACCTGTCGTCTCCGGCCGGAAGTTTACGCCGAGAGCGACCACTTCTCCAATGAACTCATGTCCACAAACAGAACTGATTGTCGCCGTTTCTATCATAGCTCGTTGCGTTCAGGGACACGGAACTTACGGTTCTATCAGCCCTTCGGTACCACGATAGACATGCAGATCGCTGCCACACAGTCCCGCAAGCTAATCGTGTCCGAAAGTGGTTAGGAAAGCACATGGTCATAAGAATGTCGTACAAGATGTACGTACCTTGACCTTGACGATGGCATCGTCTGCATGCTCTACTCTATGCTACTATCAGCACCCGGATTGACAAACCACCTCGGGATGTGGCCATTATTGACATACTAATACGCGAATTTAGAAACATCCATACTCACGTTGGAATAGGAATCTCCTCGACACGAATGTCATATGCTGGAGGATGCCAACGGACCACGCGTTGCATTCTGGTGAGTGTGGAGGTGTGGGTATGTAGTAACAGGAGATGCACGATAAGCCCAGGTACTCAGGCTACTACTCTCGCACACTCATAGTGCGGCGGGCCGGAACCAGTAACCCGGGCGAACTCACTTGTAGGTTCACCCAAAGCTAGTAGGCCATCGGATCACTCAGGCTAGTAATAATCGTAAAGCAAGGTCGCGACCGCTGCTTCCCTCAAGTAAAATATCAAGTTTTTCAACCATCCGCCGCGGCAGGCTACCTACCACCCGGAAATCACGAACGCAACTCTGGTACCAATGTCCCAAAAATATAGGTTGGGGCCCGAATTTCAGTCCCAACACTCCAAATGACTGCGAGTCCGAGTTTGATTCGAAGGATGTCTCCGAAATTCTGACGCGTTCGTGTCTTCAGAATCCCGTTGCCCCCTATGCTCGAATTAGAGTTTGGTTCCATTCAATGGCAAGCGTGACATGCGTGCGCTGCTAGCCTAGACACCCCGGTTGGACTCTTAGATCTCAGGTGCGTGCGAGTCTCAGATTGGATCAGCACATCTGAAGGGACACATCTCCACAAGTGGGGGTTACAGCGCATTTTCGACGCTATCGCCGTGCGACAGCCGCCCAGAAATAAGCGCGTAGTGGCTCCTTACCATTCCCAGCCGTATACAGTACCGTGTATACACCACGAAATCCCCCGGGAGCATAATTTTGGATCGAAACATCGTAATCAGCCATCGGGGCCCGCAGGAAAAGAAAGTACGGTTACAGCCTTTTCAATCAACGAGATCGTTTCAATGCTATCAATGAGGGGTGTTCAAACAAGTTGTCTCCACACGTACTGGGCTGTACCTCACCTGAGGGCCAGAGCTTGCCGTGAACATCGGATATCGCCGTACAGTGATCGTTCGACGGCATAACACATGGTAGCTCGATAAGCGTTCTCAGGGCAATTCCGGGATTCGGTAATTTGCTCCCGAAGAAAGGATTCACTGGGCATCATGTGGACGCCACTGTCAGGTCTTTTGAATTTCATCACGGGATATACATACCCATTTGTTCGGCCCTTTTAAGTCATCTTCCCTAGCAAAAGCCTGATCGTCTTCCAGATTACCCCATCATGGCGTCAAACGATAGTCAGATGCTTGGTGTTGTGCTCATCATACGTCACGGCGATAGGCTGGGCTTTTATCAAAACCCAACAACGTACTCTGCGACGGCCACGCAGATCACGCCCTTGGGAAACGTTAGTCAACTTTATCTTTTAAACAGCCTTATCATCAGACCCTCCACTGACTCTTTCTAGCAACAAGAGTTTCAGCTGGGAGAGTTGTTGCGCTCGATCTACTTGAATGCCTCCTCCCCATCATACATCCCTGGCATGAGCACTGGTCTCTTTGACCAGTTTCAGGTTGACATCCAGGCTGATCTCGGTGGTGAAAGTGGTGTCGTGTACGACTCGTGTGTTTCGCTCACACAGGGACTTTGGCCCGTTACGGTCGACAACAACATCACACTCGCGAACAGCTCTACAATTGTCGCTCCGCTTGGGGGGTATCAGGTCCGTGCATCTCCTTAGGTAAAGTGATATTGACTTGACCAAATGATACTCGGCGATCGCCAGTATGTTCCAAGTAAGTCGTCAGAAGCATATATCATGATCTAAGGAGCTTATCAATCTGGAGTAAAGTCGAAGCCGTGGACCCAAACCTAGATGTCTCGCTGGAAGGATTCTTGGACTGCAATGTTGGTATCTTGTAACACTCCCTCCCTGTCGGCACGCTCATTTGGTTTTAGACATTTGACACACACACCACCAACTTTTATAATTCCAAGGAGTTTCAACAGATGGCTACTCAAAGCGCTGCTTTCCTCGAGCTGCTTCCTCCCTACCTGGACGGACGATCGGTCGCCTTGGAAAATATGGTGCGAGTTCCTCGTCTTCAGGGTCCTGGCATCGAGTCTAACGTATTGACAGTGGAACGTACGTTGACGGTGTATCATCTGCGTCGTACGAGATCAACGTTCCCCCCCCTCCAGATCTACGATTATATGAATGTCAATAGTATTCATAACTCGACATTCGCCGCGGCACTCCCTCCCACTTTCCTCGCACAAGCAAGGGCCCTGGCCAACTGGCACGAATACAACGTCTTCACCGACCCAAGTGTGTCTGGTATCGGTAACAGTAAGTCGTATTGTACAAACTAGTTCCCCGTCCATCAAACGCGCTCTGGTGCAGTTGCTGGCCAAGCCATCGTACCTTCCATTCTCGAGGCTTTCGACAACATCGTGAACACGACCAACCCTGTCAAGATGGCAATCACCGCTATCGCCTACAAGCCTTTCCTGTCTCTGTTCAACATGACGGGCGTGGCAGCTGCCAACCCACAATTGGCTGGCATCGGTGAGTCTCGTTCCGCACCATGACATGTCGCACGTGGGCCCCACTGAGCCGCACATGTGCCAGTCAACTACGCCTCCGCCGTGGCGTTTGAGGTACGCCAGCCGAGTGGTGGGGGCGAACCCGTGATACGGTTTAACTTCAAGAACGGGACCGACGATGACTTTGCGACGTACGCCTTTTTGAGCCAGACGGGGGACGTGCCGCTCTCTGCTTTCATCGACGCTGTGGCTGTAAGCACTCCTCCTCGCCGACGTTTGCTTGCGTGGCGTGTGCATGTGCGCTAAGAAGACGCTGACTCGGGGCATCGTTAGCCATCTGCCGTGAACACGACGGCTGCCTGGTGCAACGTCTGCCAGAATTCTCAGGATAGGGGGTGTGGCGCGCTCACGCTTGCTGCACAGCAAGCGCGTTCAGCGGCCTTGTCGCCCATCAGCCCTGTGGGCGCCGGATTCCTGGGCGCTGGGTTGACGCTCGCCATAGCTATCTTGTTGGTTGCGACATTAGGGTTTATGGGGCTGCTGAGCCTAGGTAAAAGACCAAGGAAGTGGCAGATGCGGGGTGGGGACGACGAGGTGTGTTTTCAGAAGCAGCGTCTGATTAGGTGCTAAACTATACAGGTCGAGTTACGCAAAAGTCCAAGTAATCATGGTTCCATAGGGACGACCGGCACCCTTGGAAAACGACAAAATATTCCATGAACAATATCAACGGTGATTATTCGACTCAAATAAGCCAAGGATTTATGAAACGTGTATACTGACACAGACGTGATGGAAATGGCATGTCCGTGGTGTTTTGATGTTAATCCAGATTTTGGGAGAAATGCAATGATATTATTGATGTAGCATGTCGTCGCTTTGATATCGTATCATCTCCAATCGTGGTCATTATCTGCAAGATCACTGACAGTGTCTTCGTTTTCGGAGGCGGAATGGAAAAAGTCTACAGGTTCATGTCAGTTGAGATGCCATTTTAATTAAATGTTACACATGACCGTCATCACTATCGGAGTCATCCTCGTCTGGATAGTCGTTCTTGTAATACTCTTCGGCTGTAGGGGACCATGGAAGCAAGTAAGCGCAGCATCACGGTCTCTGTATCAGTACACACCATTGGAGTCCTCATCGGCCTCATCCTCTTCCTCGGATTCGGAGTCGTCCGAAAAGTCACCATCTTCCACGGAGGGTGGGAGGCCGGTCCTTTCCAGCATCAGCCTGATCATCGAAAACGACCTGCTAATTTTACCTACACCGTTCCAACGTTTGAGGCAAACGTATTCCAATCTGGTAACGAATGCGGTCTCCTGTAAAACACATCCCAAACGTAGTCATTGCTGGCAACCGCACAAGAGTTGGCGTTGGGGGTGACACTTGAAGCAATATCTTGTACTGCGGTACTGGACCATAAGCAGTTATACACGAGAACGGAGAAACTTGCGCACACGTCAGAAAATCTTGAAGCATGGGCATAAACTTTTCCATCTCAGGATCCATCGGCGGCAGAGAAGAGCCTTTGTCTTCGAGGACGGCATCGTACATCTTGAAGTCGTTCCGTGGGATGTCTTTTGAGGAAATGACTCTCGGTCTAGAGTGAACGCCACACGTTGGTGGCGCAAACCGATGGCAAAGGTTGGAGACGTACGGGCTAGTGGGGCGTCTCTTCGATCTTGGATCTTCCCCATCGGCTGCCATTCTGATGGCATATCGTCGCGCTCCATTGTCGGTTCGGGGAGGGACAGGAACCGGTCTCGTCTCTCGGCCTTGTGGCGGTTGCACTTTTGCATGCTCATTGGAATCTTGAGCCAACCTCGAGATCTGAGACTAAATGCACGAGATGGTCACGACTCCGACTCAGCATCGCGAGGGTGCAGATCGGAGACGCGCATACGCCACCCACCTGGAGGTTCTGTCTCATTTCGCTGTTTTCCCAAGCATCGTGCTCGACCGTCTGGGCGAATTGGAACACGTCGAGGCCACTGCGCGGTTTCTTCCGCTTAAAACGCGATTCAACGACTGGTGGAGACGTGAGCGAATTTAATGTATGGGATGTGGGATGGTATGAATGAATGACACATACTGAGCGCGTCCAAGGGCTCCTCTGTACGCTTTCGCTTTATGCGCAGGATGGTGTAGGCGTGGTTTGGCGCTTGTGCGTCCATCGCGTCTTATCTTGTTTCGTCCGGGTAGTCGTTGTTGTCGGACGACGGTGTAGAAGATGGTGGTGGATGGAGTACAAACGGAAGCGCGGGACAACTTAAAGGTGTTGTCCTCAAGTGGATCACATAATCGGGCCATTGTCTCCTATGACTCCGCCTTGAACAATTGGCGCCACGGTACCACTAGCAGTGGTCCAGCGACCGACACAGCCCAGGTGCGCCACCGGTACCGTCCTGAAGATCTTTGCGAGTTCCAAGGTTCCGGAGAACCCTCTTGTTCCTTGCTCAACGGCCAACAAACGTAATAGCTGCACCTTGATGGCGATTACCTTTGAACGACGCAGCATTCGAAAACGGAAGGCCAAGGACGAGCCATGTTGTGTCCAGAATTGAGTGATGGCTCTCTCGGCTCGAGAATACACGAGATACGATGCCGAGTTCTCGGCGCCATGCCCCAAGGTTCTTTTTATTGTTTGGTTCGATTAGGAGGGTCTCACACTATCCAGCACTCACATCGTACCGTTCAGCCGGGAGAAATGACCACCCACACGATGCCTTTGCGTGCTGGTTTTCAAAGGGGGTGCATCAACACGTTTGACCAATTCAGAAATCTGATAACCCGACCGTCCTTTGTGAAACGGGTTTGCCCGTTCCATCAGGGGTCCAAGATTCTTTTCAAATCTCTCGGTAACACTAGTGCGTCGTGTTCGCCTCATATCGGCTACATTTATAAACCAACTTGTAGTTACAAACCCGTTCACGCTTGATGCCGTGCTAGATGCAGGTAAGCTGCGTGTGGCAGAGATCTCGATGTAAAACCCGCAAAGCACCTTGTAGAAACCCTGGATGAAATTTTTACAAAGCCGCTGCGGCTCAACTCTCTCCCTAACTAGAAGGCGTAGCCGACGACATGATTCGGCTCGCCCCAGATGTACCGTCATTTCATCGACGGTACACGCTGCATATTACATGGTCAAGCACGTTGGATGCAACAGTCAGGGCCATCTTGTGTGGTCGTAAAGCATACACAGCTTTGTGTGCCTCGGGGTGCCTGTGTCGCAAACATGGGTTGGTGGGACAACTTTCCCATTTCTTGTGGGTCCCCAAGAAGGACGTATGTAGATGTTCAACAAGGGCTAGGACAATCGAGCTTCGGCTTTATCGTCCTCGGCCGACGCAGGCGCCAAGGTTGAATTCGAGCGTTCAGACCATCATTTATCGTAATCGCTCCTGGTCATGGTTCAAAATCCCTTCGGCCGATAGTAGGAGCGCCGAAATCCCCTGAGTATATTAGTCACTGGTGACCCTATGGACGGCACTATAGCCATGGAGAATGCACCCTCTCAGCAGAGAAACCAAGGGGACTACAGCGCAGACGACTATGCTGAGAATGCATCGTTTGTCTTTTCAGAAGAGTACACGGCTCCCATTTTATCCTGGTTGAACGCCTGTCCCGCAGATAGAATCATAGACCTTGGCTGCGGAAGTGGCGAACTCACCGTCAAGATTCAGAACACAGTGAGTGAAGAGGGGTTCGTGCTGGGAGTAGACTATAATAAAGATATGGTCTGTCATCTCTGTTCCGTCGAGACGTTGCTGCAATGGATGCGGTTTACATAGGTCTCGAAGGCGACAAAGAATGGTGTCGAGAATGTGCTTGTATGCGATATTCAAGATCTTGAATTACCATCTTCGCTGTCTTTGGAGAAACCGTTTGACGCAGCGTTTAGTAATGCCGCATTGCACTGGTGTAAACGCAATCCCACAGGAGTTCTGGAGGGCCTTAGACGAATTCTCAAGCCCGGAGGACGTTTCGTTTGCGAGATGGGGGGCTACATGAATTGCATCGGTGAGGGTCTTCTACCTGTTGTGTGGCCTACAATGTATTCAGGAGATGGCAGGTGTCAGAATTGCCTTGCACCACGCCATGAGAAAACGTGGACTTGATCCAGAAGAAATGGACCCATGGTATTTCCCGACGGTCGAAGAATACCGAATAGTGAGCCGATCAAGAGGTATTAGATTGATATATACTCAGGGGGGTTTACCACAGCTACTGCAGAGGAGCGGTTTCCGAGTCGATACGATGTCCTTGGTGCCAAGGTTGACACCACTTGGCGATGGAGGTCTTCGTGCATGGCTTCAACTCTTTGTGCGGGGGACGTTTTTGAAAACGGTCAACGATGCCGACGCCAATGCAATCATGGACGAAGCCGAGCAGATGTGTGAGGTGGATTGCAAAGACCGGGAGGGCAATTGGTCGTTGATGTACGTGCGATTGCGGTTCGCGGCAACGCTTGTGGCTTGATGGCGACGTCCGTCGAGGTCGGCGGAGACACACATGTACCGAGGCATCAATGTTGATCTATACTTGGGAGGGTTTGGTTGGACAGGTGACGATCAAGTCTACCTGTCTTGTCTTGTCGCTGTCTGCAGTGGCAGGTGATCAGATTGCCTGTACATCTACATGGATGGCGGGTTAGAGCGGGACCAAACTATACCGTCGGAGGTTGAGCTGCTCCTCCGACGTCGACCCGATGTTCGGAGAGAGGTCACCAAAGGCGGCAATAAAGCGAACATGCATTACAAACTTTGTCGAAAACGTAAAAGTAGTAATCATAACCCAAAGGGGACAATTATTCGTGTTAGCGGCTGGGCTTCGTTGTGATGGTTTGGAAGTCAAGAACCAAGTGCAGCCAAGCTAGAAGCACCGGCACGATCATAAAACGTGGTATTGCCAAGATCGCGGAACCGGTCGGAGTATAGGATGCTGATTTGATACTTCTTGTGACACGTCTGCACGCATCGCGGGATCGATTATACCCCAAGGGTTGTAGTCGGGTTTGCACGCCTTACGAGCCCGGGTAAAGTGCTTAGGAAGCCACGGGAAAGCGCAGTGTGATATATGGATATGTATGTATGTAATTGATGCCATCTCCCGGCCCGATCCAGTCCACAACTTCGTTCTGCATTCACCCATTCTCCACAATACCATGATGCTCAGGATCCAAGGTCTCCGCGGGTAAGCGCTATCCTCGATCTGGTATTTTGAAATGAATCCGTACCAAAACCATAACTGCAATTTCCGAGCACATATGGGGCTACGAACCAGTGTACGGCAAGCTTCAGGCTCGCTCCTGACATGATGCATCATCAGATAGCGCGAGTTAACCTTGAGACCTTGCTGTGACACCCCACCAGGGCGGTGCTTGGGAACGACCTGTCATTTTGAGACCTCCGTGACTATCGATGCGAGTCGGTAGCAAGTTCACCGTTCATCAGCGGGCTCCAAACTTCGAAATGTGGTGATGGAGCAGAAAGCGACCGAGTGTCATTTCGGGTACACCTGAAACTCGGGAACGGCTCATTTTGTGTGTAATTGGAACCGAGTGCAACCCCCCGCGCCTGCACTTGTGCTGTTTAGGACCCTAGATGCCGGCAGGGGGTGTCTTGCACATTGGGACTCCATTCCTTGGATGACAAGCAGCGTCGACTGCGCACGCCAAAAGATAAGACACAAATAAGGAAGGATCGTCCAGTCCCAAATAGGGGCAAATAGCGGTCCACTGCGACCAACAATGTCCGCGGTCACGTGCCTCACATGGGGGAAACGCGAACAAGGGCGCGTTGCAACGTGAAAAAGTGAAAAAAAACAAACAAACAGCCAATGTCCATGACCGACCGCCCAGCGTGGCAGACAGACGATCTCGACGAAGAATGGGTCGACGAGGACGAGGTAGAGTCGCTCGGAACACAGTCCATCTCCCTCACCGCGCCCCTGCCCGGTTTCTTGCGCACACCAGGTGCGGACGACGAACAGGACACAGACCCGAACACGGCCGGCACGTTTCTCATCAGGGAGGACATGCCCGCCGCAGCACTTCTTCCAAAGACGCCCGGAAAGCAGATGAAAAAGGGTGGCATCAAGGACTTTTTCAGTCCGTTGGCTCTGGAGAAGATGTTCGAGCCACCCTCGCCGCCTCCACCAAAGCCGCTGGCGCTGGCGCTCACTGCTGCGCCTGCCATCCCCTCTCGCTTGTCCCAGGCGTTCACCCCGGGTGACAGCCGGTCCGATTCAGATTCGAGTGCGCGCGGCAGTACAGCGGATCGTGGCCCTCTCCAGCCGGCGTTCCCACCAGATCACCCCCCTCTTCCGCCATTCACGCCCGGGACACGCAAGTCCACGCTCGAGCGCCCGTTCACCTTCTCTGTTCCACGCCAGATCCCCAGGCTTCCGCAGGCGGAAAGCACCCCGGGCCATGTATACAGTGCTGCTAATCGACCAATGACAGATCCGAGACTTCGCTTGTTCCAACTTCAGTATGACACCTTTACGCGCGAACACCTGTCGGCCATGGTGGACTCCATCGCTATCAATACCCCATCTGGGGGAAGTGTTGATGGTAATGGCTCGTCTTCGAGTCCCGTTCAACGCGTTCTCTTCAAGCCACAGCAGACACCTATCTCAGACAACGCCTCCATACGTAGCATCAAACGCATCAAGCTCAGTCCCCCTAGCGACTTTTATGGCGAAGGGGCAGGTGCCGGTGCCATCGTGTCGCGTCCAAGGGCACCCAGAGTAGATTACGTTGGCGAATCGCGTTCCCTGATGCAACAAATCAAACAAGCCCGTGATTTTTCTACCCTTTCTACCAATGTGACGACACGGACGCCTACAGACAAGTCTAGCGCAGAAACACCTTTGCGACCCTCTTTAAAGGGTGAGTCTATGCCTCTGCTGTGCAACGCATTCCAACTGTAGATGCTAGATGATCGTCCCTCCCCCACCCCCACCACTCATAATAGGAGCGGATCTGTGACTGGCTCGTCCACTGCTGCGTCGAGTGGTCACTCTTCCCTTGCTATCCGGCTACAGGCAGCAAATCTCATGCAACAGATAAAAAACGACATGAGGGGTTCGAAGCGCCTGTTCTCCGGGGACAGTGAACTATCTTGCTATGCTCATGCGGAGCACGAGCGGGCTGATTCGTCGGCATCTGTGGTCGACAAGTCCCAATCAAGTCATCCGTCAAATGGGAGTCATGGACGAAGCCGACGGAAGTCTCCCAAGACAGGGTCACCTCGCCGTGCCTCGTCCGCTTCACGGCACCAGTCCAGCCCGCACAAGTTCTCTCGCTCTGTCTCCACTGATCGCGAGCGCAGTCTGGTTGTCGACATGTCCAGTATGTCGATTGAACCGCCCTGGCAGACCGAGGCGGGGTCTGTGACGACGAATGGGAGCCAAGCTCCAAATGCCAACATTCCCCGTATCAAAGTCACGTCATCGACCATCATAGAGGCGTTCCCCCAACCACCGACCCAGATACCCCGTTCAAATCCGCCCCCGTCGCTCCGCTCAGGCAACAATGACGATCTGAACCGGTTCGTGTCGTCAAGCACAGCTTCTGGGACAACTATCACCACCAGCAGTGCACCCTCGTTCGTGAAGCATGCAGGGCCACTGCATATCACACACATTACGCCATCAGATGTTCCGTCACTTCCTCAGCGCGTGGGCAAGATGGTGTACGACAAGGACTTAATGAAGTGGATGAGAGCTTCCACTCGGGTGACTCCCGACGGGGATGATCTGAAAGAACACACGTTCGTGACGGATGCTGAAAGTGAGGATCCGTTCAGGGACATTGAGAGTCTGCGAGAAGATGACTCTGAAGGCACGAACGTGAATGCAGAGGCGGTTCCGATGGCGGCGGAGGAAGCAGAGGAGGTGGAAGAAGAAGCGCATTTCAACCAGGATGCGACCCGGATAGAGGAGGGGGAGGAAGAGGATGCCAACGACCAGGAAGAAGTGGACTTGACCTCGTTCGCGTTCGATGGTCCGTCCGTCGCTGGACATCACATTGTCCCTTCAGAAGAAGACGATACGGCGGAGGAAACGACTGAATCGGAATCGGAAGAGGGCGTTGGCGCAGGGCCGGATGTGGAGAACCCACTTGCGCCAGTCGTGTTCGACTCGGACGACGATCTGTCGTTGCCTGACCAGCCAGTTGCGCCGGTCGAGGCGACGCCGGTGACACCTCGTAAGGTGTCTGTGGTGACGACGCCCATGCCGCCCAAATCGGCGCTCAAGAGTAGGAGCGTGACGCCGGTATCTGCCCTGAAGAACCCAAACCGAGATAAGCGTCGCACGCCTGCGCAGCGTTTGGGGCATCGGCGGTCTGTCAGCTTCTCGGACGGGAAACGCGATGGGCCCATCAGGGGTCTCATCGCCAAGCCGCACGAGAGCGACGACGATCATGGGGCGAGCGTGTCTTTTTTCGAGCCCACCGAGACTTCTGTCTATTCTCCCTCGGCGCGGTCAAAACGGATTGCAGAGATGATGCAAGATCTGGAACATACGAGTACGTGTCACGTTTGCTTCACGAGCAGATTGGTGCTCAGCGTCAGGACCAGTCAAATCAGAGGAGACGCCCACACGATCGTCGACGCCGATCCACGACACTGAGGAATTGCAGCTTGTCGGCCCTCGACACCCGAGCAGCCATGTGGCAGTCGTCGACGCGAGTGAGACTTCCCCACATGTACTCTCAATGCCCAGAACGAGCAACCTGTCTGAACAAGATCGAAGAAACACAACGTTTTTGACAGAGTGTTCGTTCGGAGTGGCCCACGACAAGCTCGTAAAGGTGATCACTGACACGCAGCCATTCGAGCCACACTGGGAAGACTTGATCAGCATCGACCTGTCCAAGAAGGCGCTGGACAGCGTGGCGAGGCTCGACGAGTTTTTGCCTAAACTCGATGCGCTGAATCTGTGCGTGGTGCGTACGTGATGGGCTTGTCGACTGACGTGAAATGGACAGAAACTGTAACCAACTGTCGTGGTTGAGTGGGATACCTATATCCCTGCGGACGCTTTCTGTCGCATCCAACGTGTACGTCCGTCGGGGTCGTTCAAAGTGACGTTAGCAATCCTGAGCGACCAAAGCTTGACAGGCGTCACATCGTTCGGCCACCTTTGCAATCTCGAGAACCTTGACATCAGCCATAACGACATCGATTCACTGCATCGTAAGTGGCTGAGACTCAATCGTTGATGCAACCAAGGCTGATGACAACGAACAGAGCTGCAGTGTCTCCGACACTTGAGGGAGCTCAGAGCCGATGGTAATCGGATTACGAGTTTGGACGGCTTGCAAAAGCTGGAAGCGATCACCAAACTAAGCGTGCAGGGTAACCTGATTCGTGAGGTTGATTTCAGCCTGTTCCGATGGTGCGTCGTGTCTGGCTTCTTCCGCCTAGTAATCTCCCGGATGAGGGAGAGGTGACATGGCGTGTTTTCGTAGGCCACGGCTAGAAATGCTCGACTTGAGCCGGAACCAGCTGACCAGGGCTGCCTCGCTGGCATCGAGCTTTCCTGCGCTTATCGTCTTGAATCTCGGTATGTCGATAATGGTCGCCAAGCGTACCTGACCTGATGCGCTTGGCAACGCTCGAAGATGGCAATTTATTAGATGATCTTGATGCCGGTGGTTGTATGGTGAGGCTGCGCATTTTACGCGCCAGCAACAACCGGTTGCACAGCCTCAATGTGGGGCACTTTGCGAACCTTCGGACGCTCTACGTGGACAACAACGCGTTGCCTGGATTTGTCAAGGGTGAAGGCCTTACGAAACTGGAAAACCTGTCCATGAGAAATCAGAAAAGTCGTGAATTGTGAGTGCAAGTTGGTCAGAGGGTAACGTGAATTGACGGGATCTTTCATTATGGGGTGCCTGATTGATGGGGACGATGATGGTGATTTGCAGTCATCTCTCGACGCGCCAATTCCGGGATGTGAAACGGCTTTATCTTTCAGGTGAGTGGCAAGGCTTCTAGAAGATCGATAAGGTGGAGTTTGAGAAACGAATGCATATCTGGTTCACTAGGCAACAAACTCAAAACGAATTTCATCGAGGAGGCGTGTTACAATCTGGTCTACCTGGAGGTGGCGGCGTGCCGGCTCACGACGCTGCCGGGCGAGCTGGCACGTCTGACTCCCAACCTTCGGGTACTGAACCTCAACTATAATTTCCTGGAGGACGTGGCTGCGCTGGACGGTCTCACGAGGCTAAAGAAGCTGACCATGATTGGATCTCGCTTAAAGGGAACGAAACCGCTGATCCGTGTTCTTCAACGGATGCCGGATGTGGAAATGCTTGACATGAGGTGAGGACGCCATTGGGTTTCGGCAATCTCCAAAGGATTGGGGGGGGCCTGCATGTTTATGGACGCTGACGACACCCGAAACCGACCGGTATGCGTTGGCAGGATGAACCCGAGCACGCTCGGGTGGTACTTGCCGCTTCTGGTGCGAGACGTGCCTGGGGCATTGCAGCCATCGGAGAACGGGGGATCGGGGGGACGGCGCAGGGGTGAGAAGGGGGGAGGGGAGTACGGGTGGGAGGAGCTGGACGCCAAGTTCCGGCGGGACCTGCCGGACGATGCGTACGTCGGGCGCCTTGTGTACCGAGGGCTGGTGATGCGGGCATGCCCGCGGATCCGGATGGTGGACGGGGTGGAGGTATCGGAGAAGGAACGTGCAAAGGCTAATCAGCTCCTGGAGGGGATCATGGGAAAGGGGAAGATTAAGGGGAGGCGGGCGGGAGGGGGACGATGATGGTGACAGATTATGCCTGGCCACATGACTCGATGTGATTTGGCCGATTTGGGGAGGTGGAGATCTGGATGGATACGATGATTTGATATTGGAAAATAAATTTAATATTCATATTTGAGGTGGTGGGAGGGGGGGGGTGCTTGGATCGGGGATGACGGAGGGGTGACGAGAAGTGGCACTCATTTGATGGGGGCCGGGGGTTCGGACGGACGGGAGGGGCTGTGTGGGACTGCAAGGCCAGATCGAGCGAGCGAGGGGACCGCCGCACGGGTGCCTGGAGGGGGTGAAACGGTGTGCGGCGAGAGGATGTAGCTATTTGGAGGCTATCGATTCGATGTTGGGGGAGGAGGAGACGGAGGGAGTTCGCTACCGAGAAGGCCTCGCGGGATTGCCTCGCACACGGTGAGATGAAAAAACGACGGAACGTTGCCGGCAAACTTAAGCTTCCCAGGGCTAATTACTTTCTTGAGTGCCTTAAACACAGCGATCGTATTTCATACGCCAGCCCATGCACCCGTCGACCCGCCTGCCCCCTCTTAAAGCCCCGGCCGTGCCCCTCTGCCCCTCTCCCCCCGCGCGCGAATGATCGAGCAGAGCACCCACCTCGTCCCCGTCCCCCCCGAGTACAACATTGCCCACCTCCGTCTCGCCCTGTGCGTCTCTCCCTTGCCCGCGTCACGATCTCTCCAGATCACCCCGTCACGCGCCCCCTCGCTCCCCCGCTGACCCCCTTTGTCCACAGCAAAAACGACGCCCCGTTCGTCGACGACAGCTCCCCGGCCATCTGGTGGGTCCCCCCCCCCGCCCACCCACTCCCCCTCCGACTCATTTTTTTTTTTTTGGTGCCCCGCTTCCCAG
>JBBPKE010000034.1:0-57763 GCA_038089095.1 Tylopilus orsonianus | reverse complement strand
GAGGTGAGTTAACATTCCTTACACTTGTAACCTACTCGAGCTGACATGTACATAGTTATCGCTCGATAGGTGAATTATATCAGTCCGTTGTTTCCTGAACACGACTGAGTTATCGCTCGATAGTCGTGCCCCCTTGATCCCAGTATATTCCTAAAAGGTTATGAGCCCTGCCTCCTCAGCGTAACCTGATCATATCAAACCATACCTCACTGCAAATGGCAACCTTCGTCCCTGTCGCTAACGACACCCTCCCAAGCAATGTGCCCAAGCTTGAACTTAAAGGCACAAACTGGGCAATCTTTGCCTTCCGTTTCCGGCTCCTGTAGATCCGCATTCCCAGCACTTCTGTGGGTTCCGCTTCCAAGTGCCCTGCCTTCCACTGCTCCCGCGCTGCCCTCTACCCTGTCCAGGTGAGTATGCTGATGATTCGGTGGCCATAGCCTCGTCCTGGTCGCGATCTCTTGCATCCGACCGGGGGGCATACTTTGCCTTCTGGCGCTCAGCTTCCTCAATGATCGCGGCGATCAAGATATCGGGGTCTATCGTCTTGGTTGCACTGAATATCTGTGCCGCGGAAAGCTGGCTTGCAGCGAAATTGGCAAGGGAGTTCGGGAGAGACTTGATGATCGTGGAACGATAGTCAGTTTCGTTGATCTCGACTCCGACAGCCACTAATTCTTCCCGTTTTGTCCGCAGGCCGTCAAGAAATTGACATGCGTCACCTCCTTTAGACAACTTGGAATCGAGGAATTGTGTACGCAGGTCCGTTTGTGCGTACACGCCCTTCCGTGTATATTCTTTAATAACCTCCTCCCACATTTCAAAAGCATACGTCTTCTTTTGGATACGCAGCGCAGTTGAGTTGGGAATATGCTGAGCAAGCAGGTGCTTGGCTCGTGAACACGCAGTGATTGTCGATGGTTGATGACACCCCGACTCGCTAATCCTCAGCTCGTCTGCAGTTCATACTACAGACTCATCCAACGTTACTAATGCGCCACAAGTCCCGGCTTCTTCCACAGCCAAGGAAAAACTCCCAAGAAGACAGCCTAGTAGGTAAAATGGCAAATTCGGCATAAGTAACTCAAAGTTCTTTTGAAGATCTGCCTTATCAGATAAGATAAGATCCCATAATCTGTAAAATAAATATGTACTTGTCACAACAAACCCTCTTGAATAATCTGCTGGAGATGGCCAGAAGAGGAGGCGCCCAGAGGAACACATTGTTCAAGAAGGCACCAGGTGGAATGTAAATGAGTCATCAGAGAAAAGCTCATCTTCATCATTCAACTCTTGTAAGTGGTTTAGCCATTGCTAAGTGCATCTAAGGACCATAGCTGTGCTAGTCTGTCAGAGCTCGTGAAAATTATTTCATATTTTTCTTTGTGGTGTGTAGGGCAGGACTCGCTGGTCAGAGGGTTTGCCATAGCTTTACCCACTTGTCATATCTGTATCCATGATAGTAGTTCCGGAGGTGCACCATTGCCCGTGCAACAAAAGGTCGTTCGCGGAGGTTCCAATAATGAAAAAGGAAGATGACGGGCTGGCACCATGCGAGGATGGATGATTGAGACGTGGGTGCAGTGGTGGGCATGGTTGGCACGTAGTGGTGAACGCCGTGGCTAGAGCGGGGATCGTCGGACTTGGTGGCAGGCGACGAGCTACCACGCATGGAGGGCGTGGTCACAAAATCGAGAGTGCCAAGCGCCAGTGAGTGGACGTCTTCTTCGTCGGTCACTGTATAACAATCCTTCTGGCCACGCTCCCTCGGTCTCTCTTTAGACTCAGTCCCCTCAACCTTGACACCTTTTGCTTCCGAGCTTCCTGCTTTCGTGCCCGTTTCTTTTACACTCATTTCTCGAATCTGAGTGTAAGCACGCCGACGGTCTAGCTGCTTATAAATACTGAATGGCTAGGGCTTGTAGGAGCGGAGAGTTCGAATCTGGCTTCGGACAAGTTGCAAGGCTAATAACCTTGGGGTAGACGTATGCACCTTCCCTCAGACAGACGGAAGGAATCCCATACAAACCGTGGAGCCTAGCGATCAGGGGCAGCTCCAGAGGAGAATAAACTAGTCTGAAAGGGTGGGAAGGTGTGAACACGCCGGCGGTCTATAATAGCTGCTCACATTGAGGTGTTGATCACCAGCAACTGACCATAGCCAATGACCCGTTCGCGGTCGGCGGAGCTCGCTGCTGGCGCCAATGTATCGTTCCCTCGAGAGTGACACCTCAAGTTGACTTATGCCGGACGCGAGACATCATCTTCTATCCGAGGGACGCCCTTGTGCCAGCAAGTGGTGATACACTACTCGGAACGGTTAGCCGGCAGTAGGGCGACCCACTGGTATCACTTGGTTGGATGACTTCTACTAGCCTGGACCTAGTACACTTATGGTCAGAGCTTTGAACAGAAAACAGAAAGCTCTGTTACTACAGTTTGTGCTAAGGCTGAGGTATACTAGTAATACAGCGACTAAGACGAGAGGATAACGTATACAATCACCCAAAAACCCTGCCAAAAGAGGACCACATAGGAAAAGATGAAAAACCTACATGCGAGAGGATACGATTCACTCGTCTGATGGAATGAGGCCTCGCGTTAGGATATCGTACAAAAGGAAAAGAAATAAGCATATATGAATAAATAGCCCAACGATGAGCACGAAAACCGCGTTGTGGAGCTCGTCCTCGGCGTGCTTCCATATGCGCAGAGGAAGCGATTGTGGTGGCCTCGAGACGGATGTGCGAGGTAGTGGCACGGGACGAACTACATTGGGTGTGCTACTTCCTGATGGTGGTGATAGGGTACGGCTCGGCCAGGGAAGAAGTATAGGATCTTCGAACACGAGTTTCTGTTGGGCCTGAACTTCTTCATGCTGCTTATCGAGCCACCTGGTGAGGCAGTAGTTGGCATAGCCTGTTTGATCGAACGTGGCAATGCCAGACTCTGTTTCATAAAAGTCCGATCTGCGAATGAGTGACTGCGTTTCGACACGGTCGTCGCCATCCAGAACTTGAAGGTCGATTAGAAAGCCTGCATAGTCAGAGAGACAATCTTCATAAACCGAGAGACAATCTGTCACGTCTGGGGGTCTGGAGGGTTCATGACGGACAACATCATCGTGTTCCTATATTTGATTAAGTAATGGATATCGTAACTAGGGAAAGGTGACTTGCACGAATGACAAGACAAGGGCGTGGAGGCGACGGAATGGAGTCCTTGCTACATCTTCCAAAGAACCTCCTGCGGGAGATTCTGGCAGGTTGCTCATCAAACCGAACTTTTTTCTAGACATCGTGTTAGCTCCCTGTCTACCCTTCAGACCGCCACACCGAAATTACCTTTGGCGTCATAGAAAACGCGCTTGAAGCGTCGTCGCCGAGGACAACGGATTTTTGGGGTGGTTTTGCTGCAGGGACAATACTACCACCAACTGCCAGTTTCCATAGCTGAAGTGAAGGACGAAGGATGATGTCCAATGCGACTTTAAGATCCTTCATGTCCATGTGCTTCCCGCTTCGAGGGAGTCGAAGACGTTGTATGCGCCGCCTAGAAGATGAATCCCCATCGGTGGAGGCAGGCTTGGCGCACATCATGGGTGGGGCAAGGAAAATGGAGGGGGTATACGAGACAAAGTAACGGAACTCTGACTCGACTTGTCGAGGAGATAAATACGCGAGGTGGTACACAGGAGAGGATGGTCGTACCTCGTACTGGAGATTACTGGTGGTTCCAGTATTTAACTCACCGCGCTATTCAGCACCACAAAGGGTATGTTGGCACGTGTGTATTGTAGTGTCCACACAAGTCTGGATTGGGAAGCCGCCAGAGTCCATGAGGCCTATTCATCGATCATAATGTGATGCAGCGGTCAAGGTAAAGCCGATCAACCTGCCGCTTGGATATAGTGGAAGCATGGAACGTGTCCCTGGTTGAGCGATAATGCTTTGTCCTTTGGCTGTCTTACCTCGCTTACCTATCCGGCGGCCAAGGAGTAGTACAGCACCTGCACTGCCCTTTGGTCAGATGTCAACTCAAAGCGCCGCCTATGGGGCCAGCTTGTGATCTTCCATTTCCTTCTGCGCTCTCGAGTCTCGATTCGCGGTGATTATAGTCGGATTGAATGTCGCATGTTCTTCGCGTTCACCATCTGACTCGTCCAGAGCGAAGCGGACCCGGAAGAGAAACATCCCGGGAATTTCCAGCCAACCACAAGCAAGAGCGGTCAAGTTCGGCACGCTGTGGACGGGAGTCTATTACAAGAACACCCCGTCTTAAATCCTTTGGATGAGCGATTGAGTGACAGGTAAACTAATATTCCTATCCCATTCACATGATCCAACGTCTTGCAGCAGTCCTCACTCGGCCCTACTAGGCCGCGGTCATCAGTAAGGGACTTGGCTCAAGCAGCCAGATCGTGCCATCTATGTCGAGAAAAGCTTTCAAGGCAGTGAAACTGCAAGGTCCAGGAGAGAACGGGGGCAACGTTGGGGCGCTATTATAACATGAGTGGAACGCAGATGAAACGCACCCTGGGCCCTAGGAAGGGAACTGCGCACCAGATACGTTGTATAGAATATTCTTGCTGCGACGCATGGCGAGATGGTCTATTTCGGTGGCATTCCGGTCCGAGTGGTCGTGAATACGGCTGATACGGTGCAGTATTGCACTACTCTATTGTCTCACTTCGTAAACTTTGTAGGTGCAGGTGTTACTTTCAACGGAGTACATGAGCTACTAGATTAACACGTGATGCGTTGATTACGTTTCCTTTCTTACCAGAGATCCTGAAGCGATCCACGAGTCGATCTGTACTAAAAGTGTAAGCCCGTTACACATGCAGTTCTCTAATGTAGCTAAGCCCAAGTTGAAACTGAGAGGCAAACGACCACTAGGCATTCTACCATCCCCAAGATTCCCTGACTAGTCAACCTGTGTCTCAAAGCCATCTAACTCATACCCACAGAAGAAAAAAAGGCAAAGGAAAAGGAAAAGAAAAAGAAAAGATCCCAAAGGTTTTGGAGATCCAATGTCGAGTTAGGCACAATCATCTATCATCCAGCGTCAACTGGTACCCCAACGAACATCAGCGTTGATGCTTACCATACGCCCTACTTCTGTATCCTCCACACTTTCGTCCATCGAACTATTTTGATCGAGAGATTATGCTTTTTCGGTATCATTCCGTGAATGGCTACCATCACGAAGTGCTGCCAGCGCCTCTGCTCTAAGCATCTCCTCGTCGCCTCTCACCAGCTCTTTGTGTTTGATCATGAAAACGCTAGCAATCGTTGCAATGGCAGCCAGACACGCATTAAGGATAAACACCTGTCTGAACCCTCTCGTGTACCCGTGTGAGAGGGCGTAGCTGGCCATCGAAGAAGTCAATCCTAATGGAGTAAGCGTGGATGTTGGTGTGCTTGGTCCAAGAACGGCGGGGTTGTCGATGATGGCAGTAATCGCATCCGGGGAAAGGGAGAAAGAAGAGAGGTCATTCTGAAGGGAATTATTACTGTAGCGTAGAAAGTTTTAGTTTCACTAGCGGAAAAGTCGGAGAAAAAAAAAGACCAACATCAACGTTGACCCAATAGCCAGAGCCAATGTTCCTCCCAATTGCTTGACAAACTGATTCAATTATAATCAAGTACGTCAGACAACAGTTGACCGCAACCCAGAGCCAACTTACGTTTCTGACAGCTGTCACCACCGACATATCCTGCCTTGAGACGCTGGCCTGAGCTGCAACGGTCGTCGTTTGTAGAGTCTACGCGAATACCCCCAACCAGGTATCAGTTCATGGCAATTCGCACTCAAGATTTTATAGCAAGACTCACTTGTCCAGCACCCATGCCAGCTAGCAGCATATACACGACGAGCAGCGTTTTGGGTGTATTGGCCGTTACTGTGGACAGGAAACCGCATCCCACAGCCCATGCGCTGAACCCAACGTAAATGCTAGTCTAGTTGGGGGTGAATGTCGCTTGCAAGAGTTTTTGAAAGAGGTAACAATGCGTCACATACCCGGTATCTCCCAGTCCTGCTCACGATCAAGCCCTTTACGAGCAAATGATATCAGCAGCAGCAGCGCCAACGCAAAGCAGGATCCATACCGTGGTCCAACTTGCGAATGACTGGCTGACAAGCAACGGAAGTAGGAGCACACCCGACTGGATCGGAGAATATCCCAGTGAAACCTGGAAAAACTGTGGCAGGTAGTACAACGAAGAGAAAAACACGAAGCCGCTACGATAGAACAATTAGTATGGATGGATCGACAGTTTTAATACAAACACCCATACTTGATAAACATCGTGATATATACACCGATTACAGTCACGTGTTTAAAGATATGCACTTGATCATGCGATCGCTAATTAGTCGAGCCTCATCAGTACATGACCTCGATCACTTACTAGGAACAATCGGTAAACGTGAGCCTTTCCACTCCCAAATGCAAAATATAAAAACAATAGCGACCCCGGAGCACATCGATCCAAGGACGACAGGCGAGCTCCACGGAAATGTGACGCCACCCTGGCAAGAACAACATCAGTGATAATCAAGCTAGGCGACCAGCGTCCACCTACCCAAATGAGGGGCAAAAGAAGGAGAACAGATCCGACCAGTGATAAAAGAGTGCCAAGATAATCTACCGCCAAGATCTTCCTGTACGTGGTGTCAGAGGATCGACGGGAGGTAGCGCGGGACATACTCCTTCACTTTGCCTTGCACTGGCTTGAGCGGAAGTACGAAGACGACGACACAAATGGAAAACAACGCCATGGGTAGACTAATCCAGAAACACCACTACTCCATAGTAAATAGGTATGCTCACAACAAAACCGAAAAAAACGTACTCTCCAAGACACTTTTTGGGCTAGAGCACCACCGACGGGAGGTCCTACAGCATAACCGAGAGCAACAGCTCCCGAGATGATGCCCTGATATTTACCTCTGTAAAAGAATGGCATACTTAACGACACAAACCACGGTGAAAAAAACAAAACATACCTATCCCGAAGGCTAACAATATCGGAGACCACAATCTGGGCCATGCTCTGAAGACCACCGCCCCCAGCACCAGCGAAACCGCGAAAAATGATAAGCTGGATGATGGACGTGGAGAAACCTGAAGCGAAGCTGCCCAGTATGTATACCGCCATAGCCACGCAGAGCGCCATTTTACGACCGAAAATGTCACTGAACCGACCGTACAATGGTTGGAAACTCGTTGAAGTGAGCATGTAGGCAGATGGCACCCATGATGCAACCGACCCGGCATCGAACGAAACCGATACGGTGGGCATCGCTGTTGCTACAATGACAGAATCCAGTGCAGAAACAAAGACGCATAGTGCAAGGCCCAAAAACACAGGGAATATTTTTCTGAAAGGGAGAAGGTTCGTCTGATCTGTGAGCTGTAACGGACCGTCTTTCGGCTTCTTTGAAGCATGGGTCGTTTGAACCGTGACCATGGAGGCCGGCTGCGATGATGCCAGCCCGTCAAAATCGTCAGAGCCGGCAGGGGGTGCATCATATGAATGCGGTGAGGTGGACATGACCGAAGATTCTGTGCCATCATTTCTGGATGTGGATGCGCCAGCATCGGAAGGAAGTCCTAGATCGGCGACCGTAAAGCCAGGTGGAGCGGTAGCGCTGGTTGTACTACAGGATGACCGGTGGATGGAGGTCGTATCGCGGTGAGTAGCCCCGGACATGGACGACGCGAAGCTGAAGCAAAAATACAATGAAAGGATATTTTACAGCAGCTGATGTGAATCCAACTATATATGTAAGAAGGGAACACCGGGTTGAGGAGGGCACGCGTGCTCACCATCACTCTTTATGTACCGTATCACCGGACTACGTGATTCCGCACCGGTTTCTTGGTCTTGGACTGCAAACGGTTGCAATGCTTGGGATTAGACATGGCCAAGTGGATACACACAAGAGCACATCTCGCCGTCTTTGTCGATAAGAATGTAACATTTAGTCGAACCCCGACCCTGGAAGCATCGTGGCGATCGCTTCTCCCAGCCTGCAGTTCTTGGCATCCCGATCTGTAAAGCACAGCTGCCCCTACCATTTAGCATTCTGGGATTGCCCCTCGGCACGCGACTTGAGCGCGGCATTAGTACTCTCCAAAGCCGCACGGGGTTATGAGTTGGTTACTTGGGGAAACGCGATTATTACTCGAATGTCGGACTGGAAACGTCACAAGTTCCGGACGAGTCAATATGACACCATGCTGTGAGTGGCGCACGGATGAATAAAACACTGACGTCTTCCGACCCCAGGGCGCGGGTAGTCCGCGGCGGTGACACCGATTCAGGTGGAGGCCAAGGACAAGCACATTCCAAGGTCGTAATCGTAATCCTCTGGATGAAGAACATGGTTCAAACAAGGTAAAGCCTACCATGGTACCCAAATTGTCAAGACGCAAAAAGTATGCTCGAAAGGGTAACGACGATGTCATGCATGGCAGGCTCGGACCGCGCATCCAATAGAAAGTCTCGGCAAAGTGCACGCATATGGTGGAACAACCGCTACGTATCGGCGACCCGGGAAAACGAGCCTCCATCTCGCTCGACGCCGTTCCGGTGATGCTCGAGGCGTTCATCGCTTTGCAATTTTCGCCTAGGGCCATCACGAGAAACGGCTCGGCATGACACCACTTTTTCGTCCTCGACCAGCTGCGGATGGCGGCATGCTCCACCTAGTTATCAATGCCAAGAGTTCGTTTATATCGTGCTCCACAGCTTCAATGTTTATTGAAACCCGAGCCAAGCCTTCTACCGGGACTCTGTGTAATGACCGAGCATTGAGCTGGCAACCGTGGCCCTCGAGAGCCAACCTTTCTATCTGGTGCAAGAAGCGCAGAGGTGTGGAGGTGTTGCTAGTGACTTGAATCGTGGGGGGGGGATTGTACGCTAGTACCATACTACCAATAATAGTCGCGCCAATCCCGCGGGCTCTATCGTGGTCCACGTGTTAGTCTTTCCCGCCAAGACGATGATCAGACTCGTAAAATCACCCAACTGAGATAACAAAGCCATGACGGAAGACACCAAGCAAAAGAATTTTCGATTCGGAAACTTCCTGGCTGTGTGTACCTCGCGAGTGCTTCCTTGAAGTGCTGTAAACACCTCTTGGGGATCGTGCGGATCACAGTGATTGTTGGATGCTCGTGGACCCACAAGACTCGTTGGACTCGTTCGGCATACTGTACCTTGCAGAGTAGCGACGCTTCTAGAAGATACCTGGGAAGCGGCAAAAGGCGGTAGAGGAATGCTTTGACGGCATCCGACAGACTGACATCACACCGTGAGTGCCCCGGTTTATCTGCCTCAAGGTGTATGTATATATCACTGGTAGACCGGCGCTGGCGGGTCACAGGCAACTGCAACTCATCTACCTTGGCTTGTCCCACCAACTGAGTCAGATTTCCCCGGCTGCCTGCGACGACGGCATATTGTCTTCACTCACTAACACCTTGAATTGACAGATCTTGCCCGTGGTCGAGTCTCCGATCCTGCTTCCCCCAATAAGCATATCTACCTCCGCCATAGGCCCATTTGACAAAACTCCCTCTCCTCTTCACCCGGCCTCTTCACATCCCCGCTGGTCATGCGTGTTGGCACGTTCATGTCTTGGCACCCATGGGAACGCTGATGTGTTATCAACCCCAATCGACGGCGCAGGACAAGCGAGTACGAGGTGGATAACTTCTATCCGATTAGATTCATTGAGATCAGAGCATAATACAATGCCAAGACCCATAGACACGGAGATTGGCCAGCATGTCGGTCCAGCGAGTCGCAGGATGTACTTTCGGTCCTACGGTTAACCGCAGTTGGAATCAAACGGCACGACTATTGCTATTCGGGCCACTGATTTGATCGGCGGTGAACTACATATGCCTCGAATAGACTAGTTAGTGAAAAAAAAGTGATGTTGACCGAAGGGTGTATCAGCATGATACCATTTGAAAACTTGCGCCCTCGCTTCTTCTGGGCTTCACAGGAGGTATGAAAAGTAAATTGGTGAAACAAGTAAATGACATGATGTAGAAATACCGCCTGAAAAAAAAAAAGCCGATGTAGATGACGTAGATGACGGGCCTAGATGCGATAAATAAATCAAAAAAATTGGTCCATAATATGCTGGTGAAGTGGAGAAAAAGGTATCTAAAAAACAAAATGGGTGTCGATGACAAAACGGCGAACGACGAACCCTTGTCACGACAGACCAGTAGAAGCTTCCTTGGCCGCCATGCCTTCCTCGATCGAACGACAGTGCGAGAGGAGCTGCAATATGACGGCACGCCCGCACGCGTTGCGGATGAACGGCGTCTGCAGATTGACACGCATCAGTACTTCAAACCTACAGGAAGGCGAAATGCGGAACGGACGTTCAAGAGTTCCCCAGGTCCAGGTCTCGCCGCCGACTCCCGCCCACAGAGTCTCAAAAATTCATGGAACGCCCGCGAATAATGCTCGGGGTGCGTTAGCGGCGGCCACTGCGAACCGATATGCCGTGCATTCTGAATTGGGAATAGCACTTGGTTTGTTGGCGAGCCGGGCATCGAGAAGGGCGGGATTGTCTCAGCTAGCTCCCAGACGGTCGCACCCAGCGACCAAACATCGACATTGAGCGCGTTGTACGGACCGCTGTCAAGCAGCCATCAGACCCAACGATTGAGAAGATGACCGGGTTTACTTACACCCTCACCTCAGGCGCCTGTATCACGAGTTAGATCATGGAATCGACGTGTCTCACGTTTTCGCTCACCTGCCAATAAATGACCCCGACAGCCCCATTCACGATGGGCGAGTTTCGGTCGACGCGAATCGCATTCGAAAAATCCGCTACGCGACGGCAACAACATGCGGTCAGCGCCGACACAAATGGAAGATATTGTCACGGCAAGAATCACCCACCCAGTTTCACAACGCCCGTTGCGTTCACCAACAAATTGTCGCTTCGAACGTCCCGATGAGCGATATGTTGCCTCTGGAGGTAGTCTAGGCCGCACAGGATCTAGCACTCATCGGTCACACTGTTGAACGTCAACGAGCAAATAAGAAACACCCACGTCGCTGGCAAACCGTCCGATTAATCTCTCTTGCAGTACAAGACCTTCGGCAACTAGCCCGATCACGTCCGCAAGCGATCGCTCCATCAGTTCCATCCGTATCCAAAGCGACGTATCCACCACGGTCGGGTCCCTATCATCTTGTCCCGAGTTTGAACCGACGTACACAGCATCGAGCAGCAGTAAATGTTCGTGATTTAAATCCTTGAGCAGCTCGAGTTCATGTAATAACGATATCAACTTGGCGGACACAGTTGAGTCGTCGGACAATGATGGCGACGACGCCACGGGTGGTAGTGAGATCCGCTTGATGGCAACGAGCGACGTGGTGGGCGGCATCAGCTGCTCTGTACTTGCACATTCTTCCAGCTTTTCATTCGTAAGCTCGCTGGCGATCCGTGCAGCAAACACGGAACCACTCTCGCCTTCAGCGATCTCAACCAAGTTCGTATAACAAGAGGTTGGATCACAAGGTGTAATGAAGGGACGCAGCTGCGCTAGAAGCGGGTGCTGCAAAGATGATATCGACGGTTGTGGTGTCGACGGAAATGTGTTTGAGGGGAACGCAGGTGCTTCACCTTCTTCGCCCTCGTTCTCGAGGTCGACGCCACCAAATGTGTCCGTAGTTGAACTAAGCAATCTCGCTTCGGGTGCCAAACCACTCTTTTGCTTTGGCACCACAGAAGGGACACCATTCACGCCTTTTGGCGTCGTCAGCAGTGCACTCTCACTCGTCGAGCTGGATGCCGTTTCAGAGCTCCCGTGGGAGAAATGCGAGCTCATAGGTGACGATGTCATGGCGCCGCCACCGCCTGTGACGTGTAATTGTGTGACACGCCCGAGCGAGGTCGTCCTAAACCTCGATAGACGACGAGGCGTAGAATCCCTTTCGAACTCGACAGGCGTGGGTGGGGGTGCAGGCCATTTTGACCGAGGGCCATCTTGCAACAACGACACTGACGAGGCTTCAGACACGAGGGAACCGTTCGGTACTTCTCCAGTTTCTTGCGCACGTAGCGACGCTTCGCTCACATCCGGTGTGTCGCACGACACGCTTTGGGATTTGGCGTTGGTTGTGGAATCAACACTCTCCCGCTTGGAAGCCAACGAGACGGTATCGGAGTCAATGACACTTGCAACTGCCGTCCGAACAACCTTGGCTGTTGCTATTGTTGCGGGCGTCACCGTAATTGTCGACATGCCTGAATCGCGATCACCAGAATTAGCATGGGCAGGAAGAAGAGTCTGAGATGAATCAGGACGGGAATCGGGTGGCACTGCACGTGATGTAGTAGAGCCATGCTTGATGACCTTTTGAAGAGAGGGAACTGGGGGTATTTGTGACTGAGGAGGTGGGAGAGGCTGGAGATTGGGCTGAGATGACATTCGCCTTAGAAGTGGCAACGGTAATGAAGGTGGTGGGTGGGGGGGCTTTGGCGGGGCTGGACGGAGTTGAGCACGGATTTGAGATGGGGGTATAGGGATTGGTAATGGTTGTGGCTTTGCCCCGAAAAGTGAATTAACGGGAGATCTTCCAGATATGCCTGGAATGACACTCGTTCGGGGAGGTACGAGGGCAGTCATAGGTGAAACTATGAGAGGAGCAGGCTTGGGCTTGGGCTTGGGCGGTGGGGGTGGCGGAAGGCTGTCAATGCTTGATCCGCGTGACGACCCCGATGGCGAGGAGGATATTAACGCAGGTGGATCAACCCCTTTATCAGGGGGTGAGACGTTGGGACCGAGGGATGCATCAGGAAGGTACGGTATTGATGAGGCGACTAGTGACCCGTCCACTTCTTTCATATTCTCCGTCGTTGTCGTCGTATCAACGGCTGCGACTTGTTCCTCCATATCGTCCTCGGGAGCTTTTTCAGTCTTGACGACTTCGTTCTCCTTGGCTCTCCCCTGTTCATTACTCTCTCTGACAGCATCTATCGTTCCTCTTGCATGGGTTCCAGTAGCCATGTTAGCTTTAAAGGCAATGTCGAGTGAAGCAGGCGCTGATGGTTCCTGCGATACAGAGCTCAACGCCATCACCGAAACACTCTCACTTCTGTCAGTCGTAGAGAGGGGTGACGTTGGCCAAACGATAGTCCTCCTCTCGTTCTTCATGTCGGTGGCAACCTCACTCTTTGGCTTCTTTAGACTGCTTGATCTCTTCCCGTTAGTACCGATGACGTTGAACAATGACTCGGACCAGTCTTCCAGACTACCCTCCTGGTGGAATGATAACCGAGGTGGCAGCGCCGCCAGCTTAGTCAACCTCTTGTCAATCGCCAGCGGTGATGTCGCGGATAGCACCCCCGCTTGTTGTACCGAATCCCCATCTGCATCTCCTACGTGTCTGGTGTCATTGTAATAGGATGCGATATCAAAAAGCTCGTTTTCAGGGGTACCACTTGCAGAGAGGTCGCCACAATCATTGGGAGTGGTTGGGCCATTCAATCTGCTGTCGCGACTGCTTACGTCAGAAGGTCCACCGACAATGTCCTGCACTAGAGTGGGCGGAATAGGTTCGTTGCGCGGAAGTGGATTCCCTAAGACTCCAAGCCCTTCCTTCTCTTTCTTGGGTGTCCATTCTTCCTTGGATAAATCGTAGGCAGGGGGAGGTTCTGCGTATTTATCTCCATCATAGGAGTCTGATGATGGGTTGGCGACATGATAAATTCTCCGAGGTGGCGTCCGAGGTGGCACAGACGTAGTTCCCGGCTGTAGACCTGGAATGGAGGGCGAGTGAGAAGGTGACGAAGAGGCAGTGTGATTGTAGAACGTGTGTCCGTGAGGGGGGGTAGGTATGGGAAGCGAAATGGAGTGGGCGAGTGGAGATGGTGCACGAGAGGGTGCGGAAGAGAATGGGACATGCCCAACGTCAGACCGAGCACACTCCACCTGGATCAGGGGGAAATTGGGTGTTCGTGGCGTCTCTTCCCCCTGAGTGGAGGTGTCAATATCACGATCGATAGACTAGTAAAATAATAATCACCTGGGACGTGCTTCGTGTCGATGAATTATGGGTATGAAATGAAGAAATACTAGATGTGTCGAGAAGATAAGACTCGATCAATGTTTTATCCTCCATCCCTTGAGCTCTACCGTTGACCGGGTTATCTCCGTTCACAAGCACAAACTGTTTGGATTCCTCGCCAATTGCACCTCCGCCACTTCTCGAGCGGCCGAAGCCGTCTTTTGTGCTTGCAGAATCACTCGTCAACGAACCCTTGATGTCACTCACAAAGGACTTGACTGAGAAAGACGGAGCCCTTGGCGAAGGCGCGGGACTCGTGCTGCCAATCGTGCTAGAACCACCTGCCGTGCTAGTTGCGATGGAATACATTGAAGGCGGATGGATATCGAGCGTGTCTCGCCCTTTACCTAAACTGGTGGAGCGTGGAACGGGTTCAAAGAGCGTAGCAGAAGGGGAGAGAGAGGAAGCTGGCGGCGTCACGGTCAATGTGTGAGGAAATGCGAGGCTTTCGGTAGAATAGGCGGCACGTGTACTAGCATTTGAGACGAGGGCTGCCGCTGCTGTGGCAGCTTGCCGGCCGGCATGGATCGCTGCAATCTCATCCTCGTCGAACCCTGCCTTTGACAGGGCAGCCGACCAGGAGGGTGGAAGACCGATATACCTGTTTGAACGGGATCAGGATTGCATGTATATGCGAAAATGAAGTGGTGGCACTCACCCTTCGTCGACATGTATGTTGTGCTATGCGATGTACGACGTGAGACAGGATGATTTCGAATCAAAAGATGTGCTCACCTGAAAATTCCAAGGGGCCGAAATGCCCTCGTCTCCGTCTGGATTCCCTGAGACGCCGTCGTGTTCACTAACACTCGCGCTCCCACTGACACTCCCAGACGCGCTGGCGGTATCTGAGAGATCCTTGCGGGACCTATTCCTCTTGGCCAGGTTGGAAAGCTTGAAAATGCTCTTTTTGTGCTTCAATCCAGCAGCGGTTGACTGGCCCATCGCGTAGGAACTCGAGTTGGCACCGTTCAACCGGTACATGCTGGAGCCGTGGTTGGGATTTGGGCTCGCGTTTCGAGACGACCCGCTTGAATCTGTGCTTCCGTCCATGGAAGGGCTGGAGAGGTAGTCGGCTCCAGCCCGACCGATGGACCTGAGAGAGCCGCCAGATGCAGAAGGAACAGGCGAACCCGCTGCCGCCCTTGCAGTGACACCTGGCGGCACGCCGTTTGGCCGTTTTGCAGACTCGAGACCAGCGCTGGGCATGGGAGGGTAGGGGGTTGCGGGCGTGTGGGGACCAGAGTAGGACTCTGGGCCGAGGGACGGGGCGAGGGACGGGGTGGAACGGCTGAAGAGGGATCTGTTGTAGAACGGGGAGGGGTTGTAGGAAGGGTCCTTTGGCGGTGGAGGGGGGGCAGCGTCTGGAGCACAGGGCGTCGGGTTCGGCGCAGGCAGGAACAAAGGGAGGTGCGCACCGGAACCAGGGACGGACTTGAGCTTGAAGACATTGAGGGCAGAGAAACGAGAGGACGAGTGGGCACCGTTCTGGGGGGGGCTGAGGTGGGGCATTATCGTACATGTGAAACGAGCGGGCGGGGGTCGACAAGGCGGGCGACAGCGAACCAACGCGTTCGGCCCAATTACACTACGCTACTTTACTTTTCGGGCCAATCAATCCCCATCACACGCCTTCACATTTCAACACTGTTCCGCTATCAGTGTCAAAAGCCACTCCGCCTGATACATGCCCTGGCCCCTCCGTCCGACTCCTCCCAGAGGCATGCGTCCATCCGCTTTCTGCCGATGCGTCGCTCTGTGGCGTCTCCACCTGGGAACTCCACCCTGACGGCGAATCCTCACAGGCACCCCTGCCGTTCCCCCCCGGGCAAGCACGACCCAATGTCCCACCGCCCAACGACGGCGGCAGCATGCTCCTCACAAAGCTGCGCATAACCGAGCCCAGCCGTCCACGTGCGGGCTGTTGGGTTGTCCGAGGGCGCGAAAGCCGAGGTGGGCGGACTGGCGTGCTGGTCACGTGCCCAACCTGGGTATATCCAAGTGTGGACACGTCGCCCAGGTAGGAATAGCCCGAGTCTTGTGTATTCGCAGGAGATCGCAACATCGACGACGGCGTGGGATGCCCCTGCTCTTGGTTGCGTGATGGCCTTCCAGGATGCGACCATTTCGGTGACGTCGTGTTGATCGTCCAAGAGCGTTCCCGACTCTCGCCACCGCGCAAGCTGGCTTTTGTCGATAGTGCTTTCGGCAAAATCACCCCTTGCGGACCCACCTCCACGATCGTCCACTTGTTGCTACAGCGAAGCAGCTGAGTGGGTCCCAAAAGGTGGTCAGACGACGCACGCTCGTTCAAACCACCCTGTTTTCTTCAACTCCACCCTAGCTAGGCGATCGAGTCGGTCCAACGGACTGCTAGTCAGCAACTTGAACAACCACATGAGCTCATCTGCCCGATGCAACGTCCTACACTACACTCACCATCTTGTTGATATCGTACATCACATCGTCCTGGACAATTTCACACTCGTCCTGCCCAAGAAGCTGCATCGTACATACCCGGCAAAGAACCCTTTCCGAAAAGCTTCTCGACCCATGCAGTGCGCATCGTCTGGATACGTACGGATACGAGCTCGCATGCTCCCATACGCTGGCGTCCCCCAACTCGACCAGCTCCACGTCTTCGTCGTCAGAGCTGGTATCAAATGATGAATCATCCGATTCATTGGCCGCGTCTGGACGTATGATCTCCTCGCTTGGGGACCTCTGGGTTGTGCGATGCGCGTTCGAAAATGACACTGAACAACGACATGTGCACGCACCACCGAAAGGTGACGCTGTTTGACGACGTTGACCACGAACAATCTTTCCTTGTCCGTCTTGTGCAGAGTGGGATTGTCGAATGCATCTGCGACTCTGCCGAGCACTTGTAGCGCGTCTTCTGAGCTCCCACTGTCGCTGAAGCAAGTGTCCCATCTGTCCATTCGATGATACAGGATCAACAAGTAAAACCAAGCCAAGTTGCGAGCAAGGTCGACATCATTGACTGACGATCTTGTACACACGTCAGCCTCCAGAGCACACGCCTTGTCAGCCACATCAGCGATGCTTCCGTCATCTGGCGACCAGCCTGGAACCCAGCGTGCGGTTCAGATGCCTCTGCTAGGCTAGTCACCAGATCCTCTGGATACTTGACAGGCACGATCGTGCAGGCGAGGTCTTTCAACTCCCACGGGAAGGACCACCAACGGGAACGAAAGAGTGCTCCGCCGACTGGTTAGCACCTTTTGGAGGAACTCTGATCGCTCGGCACACCCCGGTTGGCTTGACGAATACGCACTAGTCCCTGTGGGCAGTCCCGTCTCGACATGCAACAATGTAACGGGTCCGGCGGCTGTGCAGGAGCCCTTTCGGCCCGCCCGATCATGGTGATCCAAATCACTGAGGCATGTCCATGTCAATCTCGAATCCTGATCACAAAGTCTTTTTTTATCCATCTATTCTAAAAAAAAAATAAGGAGACTCTGGGATCAATTGATTGGACCTCGTAGTGCACACGACAAGTCCTGTGAACGCGAACCGAATTCAGCCAAGTTTTTTTCCCCTGAAAGAAATCCGCGGAGCGGCACAGTAGCAGGCGGTGGCTGTCGTATTCGTATTACCCCATGATTCAGGATCGTCGGGAACGACAACTCGCGGAGTGGCTGGAAGCGAGGGAAAGCGGGACCGATCTGTCCTTCAGGCCCCAGGCTCAGGTTCGACGATGATCAGCGCGGAATTCCGGCCCGTGCCAGATCGCTTCTGTCCACCATGGACACCGAGGCTTCCACCAAAGAACGCGCGCGTAAAATGTATTCATCTATGTGCGACAGATGAACCCGCCACCGCTTGGGGCGGTAGCGCGGTCGGTCGTTGCCTTGTACTACGTCCTGTTACCCATAGGCTCGACATGACGCGCCTCTCGGTCTCCCCGTAGGTCACCGCTTGTGGCCTAGGCTGCAGCGAGGACTTCCAAATGCGACGCGAGGGGGAGGGAAAGGCGACCATACTTTTGAAAGCTGAAGGAATCGACAAGGTGCAGTCTGGTCATCCGCAAAAGTAGAAGGGAGTTTATTCTAGATCGATAGAGTCAAGCGCACGATGACATGCCAGTCAGTCGACCCTTTCAGTACCGTGATCAGCTCATTCACCCATCCAGATCCCAGCATCACGTTTAGAGATACAAAACGACATGATGCGAACCCCCAATTAACAGAGAAATTTCAGTGCTCTAGCATACAAGAAACCATCTACGAGCATAAATACCCATCGTGTCCCGATCGGACATTACGACTTTTCACTGAGGAGGTATCGCGGTATAAATCCCAATTCCCCCTGGTAAAAAGTTCAGCCCCGTCGCGTTCGTATTTTGACCCACTGAAAGGATCTGTTGTACTTGGGTCGTCATGTTCGTCACTTTACCCAAGCCGACGTCGCCCCACAGCACATACACTTCCGACGAGTTGAAGTTGGCGACGAGGAGAATGTAGACAGTGCCATTGTTCCACAGACCAGCGTCAACCCCTCTAATATCAAACGTCTTGTACGTCACACCCGGGTCGATGATGAACGGCTGGATGATCTCGGTGATGATGCTAGTCGCATTGACAGCTGCACCCTCGATGGTCGTCACGTTGCCCGTGGTCGTCGGGTACTGGAAGGATATCAAACCTACACAGGCGTCAGCCTATGTCCCAGTAAATAGTGGTGTCGCGTCCTACCTGTTGCGCCGTGGCTGAATGATATCAGGCCCATAGCAGTACATTGCTGTCCCGTTGGGGTAGTAACCGCATTTCACGCAACACTCAGCACATACAGTTTCAAATTGACAAGATGACTTATGCCCCACTGCCGAATGCTTGAGTAGTCCATACGGCCTTGGAACGGTCATAACCAAGGATGTCGAGCCTATCCTTGAAAGTCTGGATGCGAGCCTTGATGTCGTAAATGTTACCCTGACAGCTGTCGCAGCCGCGGTGGCCAAAGTCAGGGACGCATGAAGTGTGCCAGACAGGCGAGTACGTGGCGTTGATGCCCACTGGGTAGGCGTCCTCGAGGACGATATCGGCACCCTCAACGTAAGGAGAGAAGTTGAGCCCGCAATCACAACAAGTTTAATCAGTGTCAAGCAGATCGATGGGACACGTTTACCTGGCAGTTCAGCACGATTGAGATTGGGTGTTAACCGTCCTGCTTGTAAATCAAGTCATACGTACTACAAGCAGCAGTGCGGGGATCAGAGTTCCCATCGGGCTCGTGAGCAGTTTCCCAAAGGTTAGGCAATGACTTGTAAACTTCGACTTGCTGGGCAACGGCAGTCAAGCTTTGGTAATTCCTGCAAGGAAAGAAACACTAAGGCGAAGAGGGGACATGCTGCACACTCGGGACAGCGACGCACGTTCGCATATCATAGATGGGGTAGAGCCCAGGCGCGAGACTTCTTTCGCGAACTTGTTGGAATACTGTGGCGTTATCATATGGAGGAATCGGGTGAATCCGTAAAGAGCGTTTAGCTGATGTATCTCGGGAGGAAAATGAATCGCACCGTATCGAACCCGTTCGCTTTGAGTTGGTCAATGAACGACAAGTTCCTTTCGAGGTACTGGTCAAACGTAATATAGAAACCCTGAGGAACAAATGGCTGGAAATCGCTACTCATGCCATCCGCAGGCCGTGCCTACAACGTGCCCGTCTGTAAATCAGTCTTTGCTACAGAACCATTCGTGTCTGGAAGATAAAGGAGTGACGAGTTGGAAGAGAAGGACTGCGTCATGGATGACGACAACGTTTCGGACTTGTAGGTAGCGTTGCAAGTCACGTTGTAAAGGGTCTTTTGTGCTTTCAGAGAGCTGATATCGAGTGAAATTTCGTTTCCTGTGCTGTTGAGCGGGACTTGCTGCTTGGCGAAAACATCAGAGCCAATGCTGATGGTAACGTCCACCGTGCCAAGAGATCCGCCATCCGACGAATTTGATCCTGAGCTCGCCGAGAGCGAGACCAGAGAGGCACTTTGAATATATCAGTAAACGATCGGTGCGTCCACGATAACGGTGACATCTTTTGTATCCTCCTCGAGGTAAGGTCGAAAGGCGGGTGAACAGCGGAACGCTACGAGGGGTTCGCTACTAGTAGCAGGTAGCTGAAACTGGCCACCAGGCGAAACAACGGTCTGATTGGCCATATAGTTCTTCCCGCACCTGTTCAAGTCTAGGTCAATCAGATCATTTCACGGTCAGTCGAGACGTTGCGCACCACGTTGAGTTTTGTGCAAGGACAGCGCGAAATGAAGTGGCTGCAAGCACAGTGGCCGCGATGCGAGCACTCTGCTTCATTTTCAAATCCAATGGATACACTTGCCCAGAGGCGCGGAAGTAATGCCACATGTAACCGATCGAATATCTTTTATACATTCCATACTGTACACTGATCACTTGATCGTACACAGAACGCGAGTCGGATCCATAGCAGTGGTGGCGCCAACCAACTACCATGTCCCCGTTTGAGGGCCATAGTATTAGTGACACCGCTTGGGGACTTTTTGACATCCGATAGTTGTGACCGGAGGTGCCGGCGATTGAGGAAACAGGAATGCAACGATGTTCCTCGTGGCTGTCCGATACAGTCCGATCCTGTAGCAAGATGGAGACACGTTGCGCGTAATTCGTACACCATATCCCTAGTTCACTGACTGTCAACTGCAAGATGTCAATCGTGAAACAATCACTTTTATCCAACTGGGTGCAATTCTGATGGGCGAATACGCACTGCAAGTCAGCACATGGACATGCTAAGGAGACAATGCCGATGGAGGCGATTATGCGTTGAATCCTTATCTTAGATCCGGAAAAACAAAGATACACTCTCGGTGTGTATGAAGGGCGGTGCCCACGACGCCCGTGTTGGGGGTTAACCAATAGCAGGAGGATTCAACACTGAGCCTGTCGTCTCTCGGCATTTTTCTAGTACCGCTCAACAGGGCAGCTTAATGTGCTGAAGTGACGACGGACTACAACCATGTGTTGCAAAGGCAGCACGACGACACATCATGATGACAGTCAGCCTACAGGTGAGGATCCAATACGAACCTTTCGGAAGACTCGGGGACTGTATGAAAAGGGGAGGTGCGGTATTAGAGTGTACAGAGACTGAGGAGTTCTGATGGCCGAGGTCACGGTGAACCAAGGACCCCTGTACAAGCCCACTTAAGGGGCCGCTGATGCACGTATTGCCAGGTACACACTGTCCTTGGAGTAGGTTCGTAAGCCGTGTATGGATTATAGCTGTGCACGTCCGCACGCTGAGTAACTAACCGTGGTGATGGTGGTGTTGGCACTGCTGGCACCAGCTCGAGTTCTTGTTTGAATGCCTCTTCAACCTGTATTGGCAGTCGCATTACGCCTTGGGTGATACTTTCCCCTTGAGGACCTCTCAAGCGCCGAATCGCGTTCACAACTTTGAACTTTCAAATGCCACGTAGCAGTCAAGTCGGACAAGGCTCAACTTGATCTGGGAGAGCTGATCTCAAACAACGTGTACCTAGATCTATCACCGACCGTCTTGGCCCAACGTTATCGCATTCAATCCCTGGTTAGTCTCCTGACTGGCTTTGAATTGGCAACTCCCAACATGATCACCCTCTTATCCAGGCAGGAACATGGCACGGGCTGCAGTGACGGAGGTAGAGCTTCGCGCTGCATTGGTTCCCCTCAAAAAAGGCAACCCAACCCTCGGTGTCGCGAGGATCCACGCCCTGCTGCTCGAAGCCCATCCGACGTGGGTTGTCAGTGAAAAGCGGGTTCGAAAGATCCTGCAGAATGAAGGGCTCGTTGCAACTGAGAAGGATGGTGGAATCGTCCCAAAGATCGCGACCTACCCTGTGTCTCGTCTCAACCGGAGCCTTGACGTGACGAAATGGAGCAACAAAGTGAAGGTCCACTATTTCAATGCTATCAAAGGCAAAGGTCTTGTGGCCACAGAAAAAATATCCGCAAATGAAATATTATGGAAGGAAGATCCCTTCATATTAGCTCCAGAATGGTGTGCTGGCTCACTACTGCTTGAGAGCTGCATGATCCACACTCAAACACTGACCACGCAGGGATATTTATGATCTGCAGAGGGCCTCCAGAGCATGTGCGTTTTGCTCTACCCCCTTGGGGAACCACTCGCCACTCCATCTGCCGTGCTCGGCGTCGTCGTCCTCAACACCATGCCCAGCCGTGTTCTGCAATCGCCTTTGTCGCGCACAATCCGACAAAGTACATCCGCTTCTCTGCCCTGCCCGCAATCCAGCGTCGGCTGCTCTCCTGAGGTTTGCACGTAGTGCCGAGTGGATGGCCCTCCATGCACTTGCACAGTGTACGAGCAGACTATTGCTCTCTTCCCAAAGGGACAATGACATATTAGATGAAGACATTCAAGTTGTGCAGAGCCTCGCTGAGCTCGGGATGGAAGAGCGTTTCCAAGCACTTCGGTATGTCTCGTTCTTCCTGATCTGCCCGGATCATCCCAATTGATACCTCTGGTAGAGATAAAGGTGTAGAGCCAGACAGGGAAAATTGGAAAAAGGCCTATGAGATGTACCACTGGGCGTTCAGAGCTCCCAAGACATCCGACGAGCAAAAAAAGCTCGCGAGGATATTGAAAAAGCCGGTACCCGAGTCGATACAGAGCGACCTGTTTGAGTATGACGCGTTCCTACGTGGGCTGGGTCGCATGAGCCTTAGTCAGTTGTACCCGCTGCCCCTTATCTCCGGCGCTCCCCATGACTGAACGGCATCCCTAGATCTCGAAGCGCACGGTGGACTGTACAGGCTTCACTCTCATCTCAATCACGCGTGCACACCCAACGTCTCCGTACGCCATTTCGATCAGCACACTGCACTTGCGCGTATTACCGTTATTGCCAAGGCGGCGATTGAGCCCGGAGAGGAGCTCCTCATTACATACGTCGACCCCGAGGATAATCACAGAGAACGCCGCAGAAGACTACTCCAATGGGGATTTGGCTTCTGCCAGTGTGAAAGGTGCCTCAGAGAAGAACGGGAAGCAAAAGCGTCAGGCGCAGATACCGAAGAAGCAGACGAGCTCGCCGATCAACTTAGAGCCGGACTGGGTTTCGCGTAAAGATCGGGCAGGGTGTACATAACACGTCACACGCTTCAAGATACCAAGGGACGCACCGAATCCATATCGGATGACTAAACCTTAAAAAAAAAAAAAAAGTCATCGAGGCCCTTGAGTCTTCTTGGCTGAGAAATGCTTCCATGATAAGCCAGGCAAGGATCGATCGCTCTACACGTTCATCACTGGGTCTGCGCGGCTTCAGTTGAGATTTCTTTTCCCAGTTATTCGAATCGCTCGTTGTCATTCGCTTGAAGCGAATTCTCGTCTGGGAACGGGTTCCGGGCCGGCAAGCCTGTGAATGGACTTGCTCGCGGTCATCAACGTGTGGCTAATCGGCGGCCGAAAAAAAAAAAGCCTCGGTAGTAAGCAGCATGAGTACTTGTCCGTATTTCATGACCCGGGGGTATGTGATCACTTCTTTATGGCACTTCGAATTATGCAAGTGGTACGATCAGAAGGACGGAAACCAAGGCAGTGAGGAATCGATTCATGAGATTCATTAGATCGGTCCGGCGCGGCACAGCCGGTATAATAGAGTCTTGCAACAGGCAAGGCTGAGTGGGAATCGGATAACTCGGATGGAACGTTCAGAGTTCTAGTCTCAAAACCAGTCATTTCTTTCTAGGAAGCGGCGGACTGAGCGTCCGAGTTTCGCCGAACTGAGGACATCAATACGCGTGCCAGCAATCCAGAAGGCTCAAATTCTGGATTTGAATTTAGAAGTGATGGTTCGTGCATGATTGACAACGGTGTGGGTGCTAAAGCGCTGACCGAGTCTGCTCAAACTGGCAGTCAGGTTCTCCCCGATCAGAATATTCGATGCCCTCTACACACGGATTGCCATGGGTTCAACAATACAACCTAGGCGGCACACTTGCAACAACACAACGTCACTTCTCAGTTGCACAAACTGCAACCGCGGAACGTACATAGTACAGGTTGGGCGATTTTCATCTGTAAATAAATTAAATAGAAGAAATATCCGCTGGTCAGTCCACCCGTGGCCGCTTTCCTGGTCTATCGTCCACTGACCCGCTACTTCCGTCATCTGATCCAGCTTCGCCCTCTGTTCGTGGCTCCTTTTCACCAGGTGTATTGTGCGCCGCGGCTCCTTGGTGTTCGGCGGACCGGGAACGCGACCTGTAATCCGCTTGCCCAGGCTGAGAGGATGGTCGCGGCGGGGCGCCAGCGTTAACGGCTGACGTGATGCCGGTCTGAGGAACCCGGAGAACTTCCAGTTCGCTTTCGGCCCTCTGTCGTGCCGCGCGCTCTTCCTCCCACAACCTTCGCATTTCTTCCAGTTGTGCTTGCAAGTCACCCATCGCTTGATCCATCAATAGTTTTTCTAGTGTCCACTTTTCAATATTACGGGCCTCATTCTCCTTGAGATGGTGGATGTACTGCACGGCCCGAGCAAGGATTGCACCCTTTGCCTTCTCTCCAGAACTATTTGGCACAATCCGACCAAGTTCATTTATCCCTTCATTGATGTTTCCCCTTCGTCGACGCTCAACCTCTTTCTGCGGTCGGAATGAGTGTGTGAATTTAGGTCAAGAATGGGACGATGTACATGGTTATCTTTTCTCTGGCGAGCCCATTCGTCGGACCCCATTGCAGCGGGTCGGTTACCTCTTGTCCGACCAGAGCCCGCGGACGCAGACTTGGGTTTGTCGGCGTCATCAGAGTCTCTGTTCGGGTCTTCTCCTTCTGAGACTGGTGGACCCGTGGGAATCGGTGTTTGTATAGCTGCAGCTGCAGCGGCGGAGAGCTGACCTAGGTTTGGGGGACCACGCGGATGTGAAGATGGGCCAGGGTCGCCAATCCCTGGCATACCCTGTCCGGGAGGGTGAGCGGGAAAAGTTGTGTGGGGAACAGGAAGCTGGTGGGCCGTGTGGGGGATCTGATGTTGGCCTGCGGCCTGAATGGGAAACAGCCCTTGAGCAAGTGCTTGCAATGACTGAGCTGCATCTGGCCCGAGATCTACTTGGCCGTTCTGGCGAAATACAATCAGCAGGAGGAAACCAATAACGTGACCAAGGTCAATAATCACGTGGCGTGCGTGAGCTGCGAACTCGGGGGCGACACGAACGACAAAGTGTAGCGGGGGAGCAACAACAAACCTTTTGGAACATCTTTAAAATATTGCTGACTTGTGCAGCATCGATGAGCGGCGGGTTCTCGGTGCTGGGAGGAGGGATGGGGTTGGTTGGAGCACCTTGTTGATTGGGCTGTGATTGAGGATTGACTGGGTGGGACATTTTCTCAGGTGAAGGAAACAGGTAGATAATTTATTGGTACACTCTGGCGAGGAGGAGCGGGTGGAGCGCGAGGTGGATCCGGGTGGATGCTGGTCACGGGGTGAGAGTGCGTGGTCACGGGAAAGTCACATGTCGTCGTTTTATTCAGTCTTGGGCCAAACAGACGCAAATTTGGTGCCGCTTTCGTCACGAGGACGGCCAGCGCCGGGCTTTGCGCAGCCGTGCGCCCCTTTGCCGTCAGGGTGAACAGGACGAAGCTTCGTGCCATCGATAAGAATTCGGGGTTGTAGGTCGAATAACCGACAATATATTACTTGTTTCGTCTCCATTCATTCGGTACAAACGACCACCCACAGCTGCTGCAAACGATAGTGCGATGGGTTCTGTTGGAGTGTGCGAGAACGAGAACAGTGGCGATTCCCAGTGTCTCACGACCGCATAGGTTACAGGCTCGGATCATTCAGAAAATACTGTACAAGCCTACAATCATAAGCGCCATGGCCTGACTTGACCCTGCCTTGGAGCTGACGACGAGGAACTTGCCTTGTTTAGTCTAGGCTGCTCGAAGCCAGCGGCGGTTATAATCACAGTCGCGTTTCATTCATATCGCGGCTGGCACCGACGAGCCCACCAGAAACTGTCCCTCTATCCCCTCTTCTTTTTTCCCCTCCCGTATACCTTGGGAATCATGGTACGCCCGAGCGCGGACGACCCTTTCGTGTCCATTCTTGCCCCGCCTCCCGACGAAACTCCGGAAGCGAAGGCGGAGCGTGAGCGGGCAGAGGCCGAGGCAAAGAGGGTAAGTGATACTATCGACGAGCAGCTTCGACAAGAGCGCACAGTCCTGAAGAAGAAAAAGAAGCCAGTCAAGGTCCTTCTCCTGGGCCAGAGCGAAAGTGGTATGTCCGCCTGTCCAGCCACATCAGTTCCCATCTGATCGCTCTTGCATCTCCAGGAAAGTCAGCCACGTTGAAGAGTCAGCGGTCCGCGTCCGTCCAGATTGTGAGCTGCTGACTCAACTGCGATCCTCCAGATTTCCAATTGCAATATGCTCGCCACGAGTGGGCAGAGGACAAGACAGCCTGGCGTGCCGTGATCTTCCTCAATCTCATCCGCAATGTTATCGACGTTCTCGATACGTTGTTGCGCGAAATGTCTTTATCAGATGGCGATAGACGTTCCGGTAGCGCGGATCTTACTGCCGATTTGGACTGGGAGCCCTCGTCCCATACCCCCATTTATCGCTTCACCGATAAACACCGCTTGCTCAAGATACGCCTTGCACCTCTACGGAGAGTTCAGACCGATTTAGAAAAGAGGCTTGGGTCAGCGGCGCAGGAAGTCTACAGTTCTATTGCATCCATCGACCAGGACACGGAAAGCGAAGTGTGTACCCGGGAATTTGGAATCATTTCGAGAAATGGCTGGAAATCGGCATTGGACAAGCTGCGACTAATGAGAGAGAGTTTTGACAACCCTGTTCACAAACGGAAAGACGAGGAAAAGTACGACATCGCCGACGTCCTTGCAGGCTGCAAGCAAGACATGAAGAACCTCTGGGACGACCCCGTCGTCCGGCAAATCTTGACACATCGGAAGGCTCATATCGAGGATTCCCCTGGCTTGTGAGTGTAGGCTATGTTCTCTTTCCTTCTTCCCCTAACATGCATTCCAAGTTTTTTGACCGATATCGAGCGAATTGCTTCTCCGGGCTATGAACCGAGCGACGGTGATATTGTTCGCGCTCGACTTCGGACTGTTGGCATTCAGGAGCACAAGCTCATCATGGACGAAGGTCCGTTCATCGTTTCCGCTGCTAGCAATGTTCCTCACAATGATGGTTTCAATCCTGTTGCATTAGGTCAAGGAAGGGAATGGGTCATGTATGATGTCGGTGGTACAAGATCTTCGGTAGGTACACTCATCATGCAGTCTTGACGCTCACCAGACAATGGGTTTTAGCGCGCGGTTTGGGCAGCCTATTTTGACGATGTGGACACCATCATATTTTTGTCTCCGATATCCTGTTTCGACGAGAGACTACGCGAAGATTCCAAGGTCAACCGATTGGAAGACAGCTATCAACTCTGGCGTTCCGTCTGCGCCTCCCCTATGCTCGCAAGGACACAAATAATTCTCTTTTTGAACAAATGTGATCTGCTTCACAACAAACTCAAGCGAGGCGTTCGCGTGCGAGATTACATTCCGAGCTTTGGAGACCGGAAAAACGACACAACCACGGTCATGAAATGTGCGGTTCCTTTCCTCACCCTTTATGAAATAGGACAGCCCTGATCACCGTGGGCCCTGCTACGGCATGTTTTATATGCGCATACAGACTTTCAGTCACATTTCAAAGAGATATCCAAGTCCGTGTCGCCTGAGCCGCGGCCATTTTTTGTTCATTTCACATCGGTAATCGTGAGTCTATCCTACCGACCCACTACTCCGTCTGTGCCTGCCCCTGCCTGCGGCTACATTTTTCATTGTGCATTAATCTGACATGTCCCCTGACCGTTCATCTCAGGATACAAAGGCGACCGCAGCGACATTGAGAGTGGGTGAGTCCTGCAGCCGTTTTCATTCCATTCAGGGTGGATATTCACTGATGTTCGTTCCTCAGTCGAAGAGAGTATTCTTCGATCACATCTCAGAAATGCAGATCTACTATAAAACATGGCGTGTATGTGTATACGTATCTGTAAAGGGATTGATGTATTCCCAGATTATTTGTCTCACTGCCCACGCACGAACGAGGCAGTGCATATATTGTCAAAATTCCTTGCCCTTGGGTTACCCTCAGGGTGGTTCGCTTTCTCGCCACGCACATCGTCACGGTCTACAGGTCAGGGATGTCAATAGTAATAACGTCGGCACGGGGTGGGCAGATATCTATTAGCAAACTAGCACAATATCCAACTAGTCTTACAGTCCATAGTCAGTTCTATGAAACAGGACCTTGTCCCTCTTCTCTCCCGGCCCCATTTCGTAAGGTTGGCGTGCCCAGTCCGCGTTCCGAACGGCTCTGTTCTTCGGGAGACGGTGTCCTGGGAAACTCTCGGGGAGGAGTCCCTGTCGACCCGTGTGCCGTGAGGTCCACCGCCGGACTGTCGGGCTCCTCCTCGGAGTCGTGAGGCGTTCCGCTAACACCCGGATTTGGTATGTTGGCAAGGGAGGCATTCCGACGGGCGCGACGGGCATGGAAGGTTCGACTGGCTGTCGCGTTCGAGAACAGCGGGAGCAAGTACCGCTCGTCCAACGCCTGGAACCACTTGCCATCCTCCCCAATCCCCGCGCGCGTCTGTTCCTGACTCGCCGCAGGGCGATGCGCATGAGGAGAGCCAGGCTCCGCAGCATGTTCAGGGTCCACAGACGTCGTCGCCATCGGAAGGACCTCGGTATCGGAATCAAACGAATCAGAGGATGCCATAGAGAACACGTTAGTGGCGATGGGCGACGACGGCTGCGCCTGCGCGTGGTGATTGTAACTACGCGGAGCGTAATGCGTCCCGATGCGGCCAGCGGCGCGTCCGTAGCCTTGTTGAGATGCTGAAAAGTAGGGAAGAGCGTCGTCACCGTGGCGGTGCCATCCACCGCCGCCGCCGCCGCCGCCAGCAGACGCGCGACGGCTCGACGACCATGGGATGCGTCCGGTCGTGTCCTCGTCACTACTGCTCGCAGCCTCATCTTCTACTCCCGTTCTAATACCGAGAACCTCGAGCATCCTTGAGGTCGTTCCCCCGAACACGATGACCGTGAGGACGACGACGACGAGGACGGTGATGCGCAACGTCTGTTTGTTCTCACCCTTGAACCCCGCTGCCAAGGCAACTCCGACGGCGCCACGCAGCCCAGCCCAGAAGAGCATCATTTGATACGAGTGCGGAAGTTCCTCGCTGCGCTGTCCGCGCGCATGCTTGGTGAAAAAGTTGATCGCCTCGGATAACGGAAAAACAGCAACGTAGCGAGTGAACACGACGGCAACAGTGGTAACAGCAATAAATAGGGGCTTCACGTAATTCGTGACGCGTTCGGATGAGGGCGGGCTGGTGAATAGGGAGAGCCCAAGGTAGATGAAGATAAAGTTCTCCGAGAGTTGTGCGAGCGTAGAGAAAATGTACTTTGTTGTGCGTTGCGTTTTACGAGACATGGTGTGATATGCGTAGTGCTTCAGGGTTATGCCACAAAAGAGCAGAGATACGATGCCAGACATGGAGAGACCATTGGAGAAAAAGTAACAAGTATAAGCGCAGAGAGCAACGAGACAGGATTCGATCGAAGGATAGAGGCTGAGGGAAGAGTGTTTTAGCAGCAAGGACATGGCAAGGCCAAAGCTGACGCCTAATGCCATCGACACGCTGAAAGAGAGCAGGAAGATGCCAATTCCGTAAAAGATGGACGATATGAAAATCTCCGTTCCGTGGAATCGCGTCAATGTCCTACGACATATTCAGGGGCTGGGAGATGGCGTACAACATGTCGTTCCACTCACTCATACATGACGATACTGACCGCATCGTTGAGAAGACTTTCGCCAAAGATGATCGTGTACAGTTTCGGGTCGACCTTGTATTGTTGAAAAATGGCGAGGATAGTTACGGGATCCGTCGCAGACAGCGTCGAGCCAAATATTAGACATTCCAGCAAGGTGATGTCCAACGATTCCAGGCCCAAAAACGAGTAAATGTACACGAGAACGCTGTACTTGGAACAGGTAAGCAACGTGGAAAGACCCTTGGGATTCGTGCCCACGCACCCGACTCCTATGGCGGAAACCGCCGTACCCAGAAAAGCGAACGTGAGGATGGAACCAAAGTTATGAAAGAAGTTTTCCTGCGTGATCGACGAGTCAGCAGTCGTCATTGAGTCATAGTTGGGGCGCAGGCACCTGTTTGAGTTCATAACCAGAGTTCAATATGATCGGGGGCAGGAGAAGATTGAAAAAGAGGGTGTGCTTGAACGTCTAAGACCCGGTAGTTAGCACTCGAAAGTGTGGACACGGAGCAATTCTTGGGATGGACAGAAGCTCGTCGATGGGGCCGAGCACAATCCACGAAGGCACAAAGGAACTCACGAGCATCTCTCTTATCATGGTCCCCGGTGCCAGACGGACAACAAGGCCGACAAACATGCCCGCAAAGATGGCCACCAAAGTCTCATGGATAGCTCGTATCCGTTTTATTTGGAGGTAGTAGGAGGTCCATAGGGAGAGAGTGAGCAGCAGGCAGACGAGAAAGAGGGACCACGAGGAGTAGAACTCTTCCTCCTCCGCAACGGGTGTACCGGACGGCGCTGCGTCGAGAGCCTGGAGAGGGATGGACCCGAGGGTAAAGGACAAGTCCATTGCCCGTGCGTGTCCTGGATCGACACCGGTACACGTCAAGCTTATGTAAACATCGTATTACACCCTACTACCGAGTAACTTAGTCTAATGCTTCACCGCCCGCGACGGGATGCTTTTTGAAGGGTCGTCCAGTCCGGCTTTCGCTGATTCGCCGCCTGCTTGGTCGATGCCTCCATCTTTGTTTGATGATACCACTCCAGGATAGCCCTTCCCGTGTCCCTCATCGTCACCGGCGGCATCGGTGCCGCCGGGGGTATCCCCAGCGCCCGGCGAATGCGTGGTACTTTTAGCAACGAGGATTGGGTGATCGACAGCAGCATGCCAGTGAGCATGCTCAGCCACAGCCCCTGGGGTGGGTTCAGTGCACCATTCTTGCACCAAGGACTGATGCACTCACGGTGGGCATCCAGGTCATCATGGGTAGCGTAGCAAAGGTGGCCACTCGCATGACGTTCATAGTATGGGCCATGATAGGTTTCGTGGGGTCCAATTCCGTCTTCATGATCTGGGACTTCAACGTCAGATACTCCCCGACCCATCCAACAAGGCAGGCGCACCAAAAATTGGGCGTTCATACCAAGCAGCACGAGCGTAGGCAGAACATAGTCACCCGTGAGCGTCAAATCCGGCAAAAACGAGACGCCACTCTGTGTCAGTTGCATCACCGGCAACTGCACCATACCCTTGACAGCGAAAAACACTCCGAAATTTCCAACCATTTGGACGATGGGGGGAATAAACATGGACTTGAAGGACACCCCCGCCTCTTCGAGCAGCTTTTGTTTTTTCAGCATGAGTTCCATCTGCACTGCACGGTCCTTGGTGCCCCGAGCTTGATCGTCGAGCACCTTGATCTGCTCCGAGTACGGACGGAGTCGTGCAGAGTTGCGCATGCTCGTTAGTGCACTGGGGACGAGAGCTACGCGCCAAAGCAACGTGCCTGCGATCATGGTGTAGAACCATGGCATGCCGGTGCTTACTTGCAACAACTCAAAAGACCAGCTAATAATACCCGACGGCCACCAACTCGTCAGCCCGAGAGCGGCAAAGTCACCGTATTGGAGTGGTGGGACGACATTAGCCAGGACCTCGGAGGCTGAAGTTGACAGCTCTACGGGGACAGTCTGCGGCGTTGAAACGATTGCTTCAACTGGGGTTGGCGTGCTTGCTGAAACGATCGTCCCTTCGGGTGTCACAGGAGAAGCCGCGGTTTCCGCTGGTACTGGTCCAGACGAAAAAGGGTGTGCAACCTCCGGGACCGCTGGCTTCGACCACCAGTAATTCCGTACGCTCGAGCAACCTTGCCGAGAGGGCAGGCTGTCTAATGAGCCCTAAAAATACTGCTTAGACTGTCCGTGACGCCCGAGAAGCAGACTAACATGCCTGGAGCGCCACCAGCCGGTCCCGGGGATGGAACGAGGCCCGAGCGAGAGCCCTGCACAGAGGTGAACACAGGTGGGCCGAGATACAAATAACATACCTAGAAGAAGAAGCCCGCAGCGCCAGTCGGCCGCCCGTACACACCGTCGCACCAAGCATTGAATGCGTACCTTGAAGAACGCGCCAAAGTTTGAAAAAGGCGTGAACGTGTGAACCGAACCGAACCAAACGCCTCACAGCCGGAGCAAACTGGCTCACACGCCGTCCTGCCTCCTAGCACGATGCATCGATACAGGTCCGTTGCCTCCGTTCAGAAATCGACGCTCACATCGACACGAAAGCAAAAAGGGGCCATCGCACAAACTCGTTCCTTCCCGTAGACATTGCCGAGCTTGCCGAGCTCCGTGCGCGGCACCGAACATTCGATGGTGCATACCGCCGCGGCGCGCTCGCCAATCTAGGCTATGCCATCACGGTCCTTCGCCTGTTCGACGTCCGCTTTTATCGAAGTAAGCACCCGTTCACTTTTCAGACCGCACGGCCTCGCTCCTCACTCCCTTTTGTCGCTGCGGCATTAAGTCGGCGTTCTCTACCTAGTCCTGTCCGTGCTCCTGCTTGGTCTGGCCTACGTACGCGCCCGCCACTCCCGGCACGACTTTGCCGACCAAAATCCAGAAAAAGTGTCTGCGCTGTACCAACAAGCCATACCGACCAAGGGGCAGGAACAGGCGCGCGAATTCGGTCGACCCTTTGTCACTGCAGGGACAGACGTCCTCGCCGTGGGCGTGATTGTATTCGCGGTCGAGGTCGCCTTGCTCGTTCTCATCTTCCAGGTCTAGATCTGGCACGCCGCTGTCAGTGGCACTTTGTCGTGCGTATCCCTGTATAGAACGTTCGCTCAGTATACCTTTTATTTGACATGTCCCTTGCGCCGTTCCAGTAGCGCAAGCTAGATCGTCTGTACGATTTATTACCTCCTTTTTCATTGGCCGGAGATACTTTTGTAGAGGCCCACTGTTGCAGCCCGGTTTCCGGCCGGGAGCGCTGCAACTCTCGAAAGAGACAAATATGTATTTCTTGATCTACTATGGATTCATTACTCCTTGCGTTATCGCTGACATTACCCGAAAGCCGACGAAAAGCTTACTGACCCCTACTTGCAATTAAGATCTGACGTCCCTCGAGATCCCCGCTGCTGCCTTGCCAATTGTTGCCTCGGCGATCATGACAAAACCAAATAGGATCTGTTAATTTATCTCATGGTTATGGGCGAATGTGGACCGCAAAGTTCCGTGTCCGTGTCGGAAGCAACACATATCTATTATATAGTATCCCGTCATGAAAACGATAGTAACGTGTGCTACCGCAGTTCCTGGTATATACAAGATAAAATAATTGCCTTGGGCCAGAAAACTGTATAACATAAATGGCCAAGGCGCAGAAAAAGTACCAGCTTGTTTAACGACGACAGCCCAGCGTAATGGTATATCCCACGGAAATAAAATCCTTTACAGGGAGGCAGCAACGAAAGCAGCCACGCCCAAGACCGCGCTAACTGCAGCAGAGAGCTCCTGGCCGCGTGGTGCGGCGCTACTCATCAGGCCGCCTGACAAGCCACCGGCAGCCTGCACAGCACCACTCAGGAAATTCGAGCCACATTTGCTCGTGATGTTGCTGTAGAGGGAAACTTGACCGGCAAATAATTCGCTGTTGCTTAGGCCAGGGCCATACGGAGAATTCGACTCAAATGTAATATAAGGAGTAATGATGTTCCTAGTGCAGGTAGTGCAGAGCTCGGAGTTGGGCAGAGAGGGTTGGAGGAACAAGAAGACGAGGTTGGTATCTTGGTATGTAGTGGTATTGGGGGCAAAGGCAGTGACATTTGTGGAGTCACGGCGCGTGGCTGCACCGCTGGCACCAGGGGTGACGTAGAGGTATTGATTCAGCTGGGCCTGCCTGGAGCTTCCAGACTCGACCAGGGCAACTTTGCTCGAGCTAGAGGAGCTGGAGAGTTCGGCTGCACAGTAATTTCCGTTGTCATCCTTGGCACAGATGGCCTGTCTAAGCGGCACAAAGGAGTAGAGGATATCATAAATAGTCTTGACTTGTTTGTTAGGAGTCGAGGTCAGTTCGTTTTGACAGGCGGCGTAGAAGGAGCTGAGCTGGGTGGTGACAGTGCTCTGGGAGCACGCACTGTTTGTGGTGCTGCCGCACAGCTGGCCCAGAACAGCGGTGAAGGTGGAGGTCGAGAGGGAGCCTAGAGAATTCGCGCCTGGAGCGAACTGCGTGAGGGCTGTGGTGAAGGGGTTCGTGCAGGCTGCAAAGCCGGCATCGTTGTTCAAGGACGTGAGATAGTTGGTGCAGCCGGTGCTGATGCCAGATGGGATGTAGGGATTGCTTGACTGGAGAAAAAAAAGTCAGCTCGACACATGGAAACGGAGATCTGGGCTGACCGGAGGCTGGGCCAAGACTGCAGACACGATGAGGGAAAGGACAGCAAAGGATCGGAGGGCCATTGGCAGTGAATTTCAAGGAACGGAGTGACCACGAGCGAGTAGGGAACTGAAACAAGGCGGGCACGCCTTCGTCGTCAATGCCCGTGGGAACACCCCAGCGCCAAACACGACCACATAGCCCGGCCCGTGCCTGCCCCTCAAGGTACACCGAAAAGCCTATCACACCGTCCCTCCTCTCTCTTGCCATTTCCGCCATCTGGGCCGCGCACGACCCAGGGTACATACTGCCTTGGCCGAGACGCATCCCGAGCTGCGCTGCGCTTGCACTCCTGTCTGCGATTCATTCCCCGAGTCTCCACGCCAAGGATGTCCATCGCGCCACCTCTGATAATGTCACGCTATCTGTGTGAACCCTCCAGAGGTCGTAATCCAGCCCCCATCTTACCGCCTCTGTCCGAGGAAATCATGGTTAACGTTGACTTTTGAATTGAGCTGTAATCATTTGATCGTCTCCCGATACCGAGCCGTCCTCATCTCCACGGTCCTCCGGCAATTCAACCCGTACGTGAAGATCCATGGATGGAGTAAGGGATACCTCTGTTGGCTATTGCAGTGTTACAAATTGACTACTCCTTTGATAATGCCCCTCGGGAATGAAACTGCCATCCTCGTTGCATTGATCTCCGCGCCCGTCGTATCACACCTCGAGTTGATCGACCCCCTGTCACATGCATGTGTTCCGGCTGCAACACATCATTCTCAGTGCCCGTGGATGCCCATGACAGTGGGACGTTTGCTGCCCGACAATTTCCGACCTGCCCGAATGTGCTTCACCTTGAGCTGGTTGCACGATCCATCTGTGTATATGTGGCGTTTCATGTTTCCCTCATACATCTTTCCTTATCGGGAAGACTCTCGCCTATCATATATTCAGACGCTAGTACATAGGTATCTTCACCTTACGTTATTTTCACACCTGTGTGTGGGGAGATGGCTCTTGCGTGCTAGTTCCTTCCCTGAACGTTCTCACATGCTTGTCCGACCATTCAAGTCGATATGAACCGTAGACTCTTGATGTTTCGCTTCATTTTCATTCCACGAATGTGAAACTCTACACACTCATAATACCGTCGAACCGCATTCCTTTGAATGTCACAGGCCATTCAGATCCCCTCTGACCTGCACTCGCACTATTATGTTCGGTTCACAGATGCTCCACTTGTCTTTCTAGCTTCACCAATGAGACGAGGGACCGGGTACACTTCTCCTTCCGTGGTTCCGATGTGGCGCACCACATGGGCAAAACAAAACACCACCGACAACCTTGTTGCACCACGCAGCCTCCTTTCTTCCCAGCCGCGTTTTCTCACTCGCACAGCGCGTTTCGAGCCACCGCACCGCATCTCGGTCGGCCCCGCCAAAGAGGGCCACCATCAGTCCCTTACTACTGCTTTTGTATACCCCATTCCCCAACGGCGCGTCCGGACAATGTTCTCTTTATATCTCTTTTTTTTTTTTTTTTATATTGTTTTCACATACGCGGAATTCGAAATCAAATGCGCGCGCACAGTCGTGACGACTTCTCAACGCTTCGTCATCCGGCGTATTTGAATATGGCGGGCGCTCGTGAGCACACACGCCGTCTGGACGTAACGCAGCAAAGAAGAAACGCTTTTCGTGAAAATCTCGTAATCGCCCTGTAGCCCCTTGGCTGCATGCGCCATCGTGCGTGCTTTATTACTGGGGGAAGACAGAAATTGAATAAGGTTTCTAATTCTAGTTCAAAATCAAAGTTAGCTCGCAGAACACACAGCTTGGCCAAGACCAGCGCGCCATTGACTTTTGCCGCTCTACGTGCGATCTGCGAGGGGTCATGCGTACGTTCATAACGCCGTGCCAAGGGCTTCGAGACAATTTCCGCAGTTAAAGACAGGTGACCGTGCTAAAAAGCGGATACAACGCGAGAGACGACCTGGGTGATATCAAAACTCCGTTCATTAAACTAATTCATTAATGACCCGATAATCCTATTCAGCGGTTTTGGACACGCTGAAAATACCTCTAATGCCCTCTTTACCGAGTACGCTGAGCGTGCTCCAGTAACCGGCAAACGTGGATCTGCTCTGCAGATATCCTTCAAAAACCCACGTCCCACACCCATCGTCGCCAGCACTCTTCTATTTATGATATGGGCAATGAGAGACCGTCTCCCATATCCGGAAAAAATAGACCCGCACCGGCTTTCTCGTCAAACTTATCAAACCATCGGATAATCGAACCCGTCCGATAAAGCTATACGAGCCCCAGGCCGCCTCGAATCGACGGGGTGTCTACCGGGCAGCGTGAGGATCAAATGCCTCATCAAGACAAAAGGGGCACACTTCGCCTGTGATAACGACATCTAAGGCATGACGAGGGTTCCTACCGCTCTCGGACGCGCCGCTAAGGTGGAACGGCTCGTAATGATAGGAAGTCTCCGTGTTGCCATCAGAGAACTGAATTTTCTTCACAAAAAGCAAGCACAACATGACAATCGTGAGCGTGATCCAAGAACAGTAACCACGCACTGTGGATTCTTCCTCGCTAATGGAGATGTTCCGGAGTACGTGTCCGTCGAAGCCCTCTTGGGATTCGATAGGCAAGGGCAGCCATGGGCTGAACGTCACATATTCCTCAAGCCGAAACTGGATAGGCTGCCGACATAAGAAATCTCGGCTAACATCAGGGCCTGCTGGGGGGCATGAACTCAAAGGTGCAACCTGTCTCGATATGTCAGTCCCACCGCACACCCATTTCCTAATCCAAGAACTCGCGGACCATATACCAGCCTTCCCAAACACCCGTGAGCAGCCCAGGAATATACGCTAGTAGTTCCCAAGCCTCCGGAGGTGTATGCAAGCAACGGGCTATGCGATAGAAGTCTTCGTCATGGATCGCACTTCTTGATGGCCGTTGCCGTTCTCCCGCGAGATCCGTATTTGATTCACGACATTGGTACTGAAGGAAGGAATCTGCCACAAGCGGCATCCTTCTCGAGGTGACCGCAGCGAAGTCATCCAGAGTCGGTCCTTGCCGCTCCGTCGCGATTGCGACGGCCCGGGTTGGCGGGAGATGGGGAGGAGTTTGCACTGGTGTTGCCTCGAAGAGCGCAAAAGTCAGAAAGGTCGAGGCGGTTGCGAGATCTGGGGCAGATATAGCGAAGCGGCCGTAGTAGCTCGAGAAAGGCAAATGGGCGTCGGCCTCATCGCTAGTTTCGCTCGCAGCGGTAACCTGGCTGGCTCCTCGGGCCTGCGATCTACTGGTCGATACTGAGATTCCCCGTGCTACCGCGCCACTTACGTTTGTTCTTAGGCACTGTGATATAGTTGGTGTGGGTGCCGTGTCATGTACCACGAGTCATATGCTCACCTTTGGCGCGAGTATCGTGTAAGGGCGAAGTAAATTTAGAACTTGATTACGATCCCCCACTGGCAAAGAGGATATCTGTTCTGATCAGGGTCATTTAGAAGCGGGGTTCATGAAATAGAATCTGAATGTGGATTACTGTGGGACAATACCAAGCACGCCACTGACACGGCCAAGGCCAAGACGCGGGCATCGGTTTCGTTCTTTGCCTGTGCATGGCATTCGTGGAGGCGGTGGAGCACGCGCAGCACCCAACTCCCAACTCCGGCCGCGTGTAGTTGGAGCTCGTTGAGACCATCGCTCTCCAGGAGCATCAGGTACGTCGTCCACAGATCGCTCAGGACGTGTTGGCCATGGACTTGAGTGAGGCGTATCCGCCGTAGTACGCGTCGGCGCACTCGAAGCTCCGCAGCAAGACATGACGTCGTCCTCGAACAGTGTCTTTCCCGACGAACATGACTAGCAAGGTCAAACTTTTCACGAAAGATGCGCGCGTAGAGTTGGGGACACGACTCGATGGAGAGTAGACGGTGGATGTGCCGACAGGAGAGTAAGAGTTGGAGGAGTGCGTCGAGCGCGGACGTGGGCGAGGAGTCTATCGTGAAGAAAGCGACGTGCGTCAGCACGTCGGGAGGAATTCGCTCCAAACGAGAAGGCATGTTATGACGAAGGAGCGGTCCGAGAGTGCAGGCCTTAAATACTTCTGAGGCTAGGACTGTGCGGCGGCGTGCCGTTCATAGCGTAAACCAGATCGCCGCATCGTTGGATGGGGAACTTGGCCTTTCCTGTTGGGAAAATCATGTTCAGCAGGTCGCACTGCAGTGTGCAATAGCAAACGCACGTACACACTTTTGAGATCAGATCTCGTATTTAAGGCATGGTTTCGTTCACCCGCGTGCCTGGTTGATTTCATTTAGCCACCTTCGCTTTCTGCGGACTCGGACGGTGGCAGGGCCCGCTGTTAGCTTACCAGAAGGCTGGCACAGCTACTCGAGGAGAAGCGGCCATGACAGATTCTGATCTCTCGCAGTCTAGGTACCTTCTCCCAAACGACGCGTGTGTGAGAAAGACGATGAAGTGACCAATCAAACATCTAGGGCTCACTTTTTCTCGCCACCCCATGCCCAGCATACCCGCCACGGCGCCACCAAGCAGGTCCGATGGGAGCGTACCAAGTGCGGCAGCAATTCCGATCCGCGAGCCTCAGCAGCGTCATATGCAAATACGTCCTTTTGTGTAAAAGCTGGCCCACAATTTCCGATGATAAAACAAGTAGTACATGTCCAGACACGGATGCATCGGCTCCCTTGTTAAGAGGCGGAGATGAACGTGTTTTTTGCGTGAACCATTCGCATTAATGTGGTTGCCCTGCGCCGTCTCAATCCGGTCGCATGGAGTTGTGTGCGAAGCCGGAAACCGCACCTATCGGGAGCGCCAACTCTTGGATGGCTGGGACGAGCCCGATTAGAACCCCTTTGAAAACACCGCATCGGATTCCCCATTTAACATATCGTGAGCTAACCTTGTCCCACTGATCGGGGTTGATGTGAACATCATGCATCACCTTCGTGACCAGGGATTCGCGAGCAATGGCGCCTTGGTCGGCGTTTGTTCAGGTCGCCGTGCACCGCTTGCAACATTCCAGTCTTTCATGTGATGCATCGCCTCTGCGAGCCCAGTGAACATGACGGATGCAGAGTAATCGAGATCACATCGTCCGCTCCGTATTCCTTGCCATACAACTACAGTCATCATTCGTGACACTTCCATCTCTGATCGACATACAGCAATTTTTTCTCCAACGAGACATCCCTGATCTACAACTCTAAGACCACTTGTCAACTGAAGAAATATTGGATACGCATGTGGCGCACTTTGCATGGCAGCAACATCAGAACTCTGGACATAGTCCTCAAACCCTGCGATCTTCTCTTGCAAGTCATCCAGGGATACGAGCTCATCCTCTAATGACACAATGAAGCCATTGAGTATCCCGGGTAAGTGTTGTAACAAATAAAATCTGTACGAACCAACGACGAGGGTGATTTGCAACTTCTTGATGCCATAGCCAATAGCGACCAACTTGCTCGCACCCCACACAAGACCTTCCATTTCGATTGATCGGACAGACTCCTCGAGCGCTTGCATATCAGTCTCGTCATCCCAGGGTTTGACTTCCAAGGTGACAACGGACTGTTGCAATTTACGTTAGTCTCCCAATAACATTCATCATATTTGTATCAACCTTGGCGACACTCTTCGGCTTGTTTGCCTTCTTTGCATTATAAGCAGCGACACGTTCGGCCTTGATTCTTTCAGCTTCCGCGTCCTCTTCTTCATCTTCACCAAAGAGGTCAATATCTTCCTCTTCCGCGGCAGCGGGCGCAGAGTCATTCGTGGAGGCACTCTGAGTGAATATTTGCCCCGCGTTGCTGCTACCGGGCAACGAATCGAACGCCGAACTATATGACGTGATGTGGGAGTACCACCTTGCTACATGCGGGTAGGTAGAGGGTATTGAACCAGCGATTGTTTTGTAGACATGCACATCGGCTTGGGAAGGCGTGTATCTAAAAAAAAACATTATCGTCAACACGCAATTTATTTTTGATTTTAAAAAATGGGATCAGAGAGCTAAGGAAAAAATATTGTCTGCATGCTTGTGCAGCGGTGTCTAATCGCTTCTTGGAAACACGGACCATAGCGTTATGTTCATCAGGTGTGATCGGAGGAAAGGCTGGTGTAGTGAAAAGACCTGAGCTCACCCTTCGACGTAAGACCTTGTGGCAAGGTGCCGCTCGAGGGCAGTGAGGTTGGCAGACATGTTGACGTGTAAAGCGACTGGCTGTGAGGTTGGGATGAAGAGAGATCGATCAACTTTTTTTTTTTTCCTGATTTCGGTTTCTATTTAGGGTAGGCACTGCGTTGGGCATTTCCTCCGCTCGCCGTCGATTGGTTGGGAGTAGGAGTAGGTCTCCGATGCAGTCCTCCTGTAAACCTTTCCGCCGGATATACTGGGAACTAGATACATCAATATTGTGGATTGAAGATGGGTCCGCATTCTCTTGACAAATGGTCCTATCCCCTCACACGTTGCCACCACCACCCCTCTGCCTTGTGATGGTAAGGTGAAATAACAGCCATTTGGGCGCCTCACTTTCCACTTTGGACGAGAGTTATCTCAAGGTGGCTACCTCTCCTGACACCCAAAGAATGCGGCAATCAAGACTGTTCCTGGGAAATTGGCGCACAAGGTAATATGTACAAGTGTGTTCATGATCGCCACTGCATATGAAGCTAGCGTTGCTTTGTATTGACAGTAGTCCCGATGCATGGCCCAGTTCTTAGCCCAGTCCCTTGCTGAGTGACGCGGCCACTGTTTAGATATCATTTCCTCCTCTCACGGTTCCATCGTAGGTATGCGGCCAATGTCAGCACGAGGGACACATGCTTGTGAAGCGATAACGTATGAGACCTGCGCTTCAGAGTCTGCTGTCGAAGAAAACTCAGCATCAATGAAAACATGGATCGACAATGCCACGCGTCTGCAGAGCCCCACCTACTGGCAATGGCTAGAATGTTGCGTAATGTCAAGTCGGTGGATGAATCAATAACTCGCAATGGGCGTCCGTGAACCCGGTTTACACGTGACTGGCCTCTTAGCCGTTGTAGCTTCCAATCCTTCGGTAAATGTCACCAGATCAACGACATCCCGAAGGTGCACACTGGTGGTGACGTTTGTGGTGCTGCTTTCCGGTATAAGACAGTTGCGCCGATTAAATTCGGCGGAAATTGCTTGCGAACATTAATGGTATAGTATTCATGCAGCCTGCTGGCGAACAGGCTGTTGGAGGTCCCTATCCATCTTTTACTCCAACTCGCAGTGCTTGGTACCCCATTTTCTCTTAGTTTCGGGCTTCTCAACCCATTACGGAAGGAGCTCGCTACGAACAGCCCGAACTGAAAGTTCATTCTATGACAGGACTTTAAAGACATTGGTTAGGTAGGACGAGATCTTACGGCTATTCATTCAGGGGATTCGTCTCTCTTGCCGCTCTGTCAGATTTGCGAAACTCGTAAACCCGCCAGTATATATGCGATCCAATCTAGACCTAACGATCGATATTATTCATAAGGGGATAGAAGCTTTCTGTTCAATGGAAGCAGTGGTCACGGTATATCAACATTGGTGTAGGTCTGATCAACGTGAATTAATGCAATAGTCAACGTGCTCGTTGCTCGTTGTACGAGTATCTAGCTCCCTCGAGGATTATACTATTGAGCTCTGACCCAAATTATTTTGATCGGGACGACGAAGTACCGTCCTAGAAGAGACCGCGAAAGCACCAAAGCACAACTCGAAGCACTATTTACGTGGTCTCGGTGGCCGAACATGTAATTGGTTTCGTGGCTGCCTCAGTCCACCTGCGTATTCGTTGAGGACCACGACTAGTCCAATTCTGTGGTTCCAAGCTCCAATAAGACAAGCGGACGATGGCTTCTTTCGAGCCCACACCTCGTTTCGGAACTTTTGTGCTTCACATGGACCTGTACTCAGAGCGCAAACTATAGTACCTGAGGCCGCTAGGCTAGCGAACAAGAAAAAAAGACTTTGATGGGTCGTCTCGCTTTCATGTCGGTTCGTCAATGTGTTCTTCTCCCGCTCCTCCGTCGAATTTCTTATGTTTTATCCTAATAGGTTGAGTCAAGCTGGCATGCGGTCAAGGGGTCCATATGGGTTCAATTCAACCTTCCTTTTGGCTTCTGACGGTGGAAATTATCCGTGTGTATTGGAGCTTTCGACTAGCGCTGCCCAAATGTCTAGGCAATGATATCGAGAAAACTCGGCCAACCTGTGTGTCGGGTATGTTCCTCCTGAATTTCAGCCCAGTTTTCTTGGCAATTAAATAAGATATTCAAGTACCGTCTCGGCTCGTCCATCGCAAGTTTCAGTAGTACTGGTTAAGTTTGGCTGAATATGTATCAGATGACCTGCGCACGCGGGAATTTGCATGTGCACTTCACTTCTTTGCTACAGTCTCAGCATGATTAGTGGAGCGGACAACCTGAGCGGAATTCGCTTACGAGGTCAGGGGTCATATGGGTATACTGCGAAATTGATGCAAATCTAAGATTTATGGGTCATTTGAGTGACAGATCCCTCGTGTCTGCCACATCGGGATTCCCCGAAGGCTCCGATATGGGTGCCGTGATCGCCTACGTATGTTTTCTTTCGTCAACTGAATTTAACCGGTGAGTTTATAGCTCAGAAGGGAATTATCAGGTGCTCCAGGCAGACCGGAGAGACCGAAGGTTTTCCCCGCCTGACGGCGTCTCCTGGCCGGAGTTTCTATGTTATGCTTAGGACTATCCGTGGGAGGCCCCGCGATGCCGTCACACATGACAGTCTAACCCTTCCAAGGCGACACTCCGTTGGCTAAACACCGTCTTGTCGTGAATATGTACATATTACTTATGGTTCTCTTCACGCCCACTTGCACAGGAGCATGCCCGCTGCTTTCCTCAACGTATCTCCAGAACTTATACAAGAGGACCCTTTGCCCATCATCTAGGACGCTCTCTGTACCCTACCGGCCGTTCTCCGCGCTTTCCACTTCACTTGCCCAATGTCACATGACACGTCGAGCCCGAATCCCCCTCCATATTCCATGCCATTTTGGGACCGGTTTGATATATCATCACCGCGCCGTCATCTTCTGCAAGACCGGCTGAGGTTTGGGGACATGGAAGAAGAGCTCAAACGGCGCTATATCGCTCTACAGGTCATACGACGGGGAGACATATGGAGCCCTGACCTGGTGGAGGCATTCGCGACAATTTATGTCATGCTTCTCGAGGACGATGGACACAATTGGGATCGAGTCCTTTGGGCAGGTTTGCCGACTTTCATACCAACTTTCATGCGCGAGCGTCTGCTCGAGGGTGCTTCCGATAATCGTGGATGGCCTTTGGAAAATGAACTTAACATCTTAGCTATCGCATTGTTTTGGTTGGTCACCTCTTCTGGTACATGTGGCTTATTTTTTGTATGAATCTGCGTCACCCTCATCGTCTGACAAACAGCTCACCTTGATCAAGAAGCCGAAGACATCAAAAAGGAAATTATGACGTATCTTGCTCCGTTTGCTTTTGCGGGCTTTCGGGTACGTGCCATTCCTAATCTACGCGCACGATATCTCATGTAGCGATACAAAGTACCCATGCTTCACTTTCCCCGAGGATCTATTCCTCGCACCCGGTTCTGGATCAAAGATTGTCGTTTCAGATTACACTAGCCATCCAACCAGCCGACCTACGAAACTTACTCTGGAGTATTTTGGCCGACCGACTGCTTTGCGTTTACCTCCGATCGCTCCTTTTGCAATATTGAGTTATTTTGCACGGACGGAATATTCACCTCTTAAGGTTCCACCAGAAATCCCTTTAAATCATCAGGATGCTGCAGCCAAGGGTATTCTTTACGGGCCCACAAGAGACGATATCTGTGATTTCAACACCCGATGTGCGACACGGGTTCCTAGTTGTATTTACGGTGACCATTTTGATGAGCTTCTCAAAAGTCGCAGACATGATCCCGACTGGCGTCGTTCACTGTCCAGCTCTAACTTGTCGTCCTCGCGCTCCTCGCTGATGTACTATATCCCGGGCACTTTTTCGGGATGTTGGCAGGGATCTTACATAGTGAGCTAGCTATTCGATCATTTACTCTGCTTATATTTTCAGACACCCTTCATGGAGGATTATCGATCAATGCTTTGCTTTGATGAGGCACCATCGCCGTTCCCGACCTTCAGCCGGTTCCCTCTTTATGTGAAGTTCCATGAACTATATTGTCACTCCCCCTATACGCCTCTGCCTGCAGCGGAGAATGAGATTTCGTTTTTCAATGCATTCTTGCCTCTCGGGTGTCAATGGAATGAGGACGAGGTAATCTTTTAATATCCCGCTTCACTCAGATTACCGAATAACGTGTACATTGCAGTCAGGAATTGAATTCGTCGGTCCAAATAATTCTTTTAGGACATGCTACACACCACTTCGACGGTCCAGGGACGTAACTGACATCTCTAGCGTGGGAGCAACAGATGTCATCATCACTGGAATAGTGTGTAGACTTTCATCCAATCTCGATCGCCGAGTGACCATTCTGCCAGACGGAGGCACCGCATGCCACTGCATGGAACGGATATAGATATATTGGAAGGATTCGACCGTCAGATGGGCTCGTTGTACTCCTACGCGAACCGGTGTGTGATCTGTTCCGATACAATATTGTCTCCTGATTGATTTTTACAGTTGGATCCTCAAAGAGTTGCCCTTGGACGCGCACTATTTCGAGGTTATGGTAAGCATTTTGAAAGCTTCGGGTGGGATGTGGTTCACGACCCTGAGTAGTTATTTCCTCACGCAACTTTGTGGGGAGGTGGAGGCTCATCTCAACTGCGGAGCAGCCGGCGGAATGGGAATCTATATTCAGCCTGTGTAAAGAGGTGAAATCACCGTAGACTGTCTATATTACATGTAGTATTATCTCAGACGGAGCTAATCATCATCTGACGCTCCGCCTATTAGCACCCTGGACTAGAAGTCACATTTCAACTGAGGCTGCGCTCTTAGACCTGCGTCCAAATTTGGTTTAGTGGCGTCCACTGGCCATCGCGTCCACTAGTCCAAGTCGTCGTCGAAATGACACCTGCTTTACTGGGATCCATTCCTCAAGAAATCCTTGAGCGTATAGCCTTCTTCGCAGCGACGCACATTCTTGTTGGACCTCCCTCGGGCTTAGCCCCGTTACTCTTGACGTCCCGCAATATCTACCGAGCATTGTCATTCCAGGCCAACCCCTACCTTTATGCTCGTATATTTGACTCTAAGTTTGACACAAGTGCTGCTTTCAGGCGACTAGGATCGCACACTAACACACCTCGGGTTCTCGCTGATGAATTAAAGAAGAGGTGGATACACTTGAAACGGTTAAGGGCACGGGGAACTTCTCGGATACGGCATGCAGAGTCATATCGACCATCCCCAACCCTGATCGACTCACTCTGGTTGGCTTACTTCATGATGCTCGAGAACGACGGGAAGAATGAACAGCAACTACTAGGCTACGCAGAAATGGATGCTTGGTTAATGGAGTACTGGTTCGACGACGAAGGCGCTTCCTCTGCAGCCTATTCGGTTCTTCGACAAGGCTGGCCTATCGACGACGAGAAAAACTCTGTTGCCATGTGGTTATTTTGGTTTCTCCTTCGACCTGGTACGTCCAACTTACGTTGGTCGTAAGCTCCGGGTGATGGGCATCAACAGATTTTATCATACGAAACGTTACTCGGTTCCCTCGTATGATGGCTATCATGAAATTGATCGCGCTGGCTGCTAACCATGTTCGTTTTCTCGTTTGATTTTATTGATTTTATCGGCTTATCAATTACTTTCCAAGTATCCAACATGCTACCCATCCTGGACGGTATTTCACCCCCGATCGGAGACTTGGCCTGAATTTCTCCCCCAGATAGTAGAGCGGGAATTCCCATTCACTCTTGTTGATCATTTTTCAGAGACATATCGATTGAGCCCACCAACGCTCGCTCCTGTTGCGATCCTTGCTTTTCTCTACCTAAAACTGAGAGTATTGGTCCCCGCCCAGGCAAATAATACAGGAAGGCATTCATTCCAATCACCTGCGAGCCTCTCTTTGACCACGAGACGAAGTGAGGATTGGGACGCAGACTGGTATCGGTGCATCGCTCTCAGTTCACCCAATCATCGTGGAACATTCTCGAATGCGTACATCTTGGGTTCTGTGGAGGGTGTTTGGGAGGGCGTATTTACTGTTAGTATGTGCGTATCGTTTTGCTTCGCAACAGTCTGATTCTTTCCCCTCAGTACACGGAATTCACCGCATATTCGATGTTGCTCTCTGGAGGAGCACCACCTGTACTGGATAATTGTTTAGTAGCCCGCCATCGGCAGACCTGGAAATTGCGCGAATATTATCTTGCAGAACACCAGGGACCCATTCGAGAAAAGTTTCGACCTCTGAGCCCCGGTGATCCTTTGAGGGCACACTTTTCCGCCGGCACTCGACTACAGGAGTTTCCAGATTGTGTGGAAATCCGAGAGCCCGGGAGAGATGCGATTTGCTATCGGCGGCTATCCAAAACTAGACTTGATAGCCAGAAAGTGATGGATGTCATTATCTTGGGAGAGGTATTGACACTCATTTCGTGGATATTGACACACTCACTTTCAGCAAGGGGCACTCTGCTTGGGGACAGTTTAATCTATGCGGTCGTGTGCGCCCCCTGGATGGCTTGATGTGTTTCTCTAAGGAATATGTGCGATGGATTGTCTTGTACTTGAATTGGTTTCGCCATTGATCCCCCTCGTCATAGGTCGAAGGTGACAGAGGGAGATGGCTGTATCAGGGGTACTTAGTTGGCAACGTCAACGGTCATATTTCGGGTCGGTGGCGGGACACGCAAAGCCCCAGCAATGTCGCGGGATACGAAGGGTGTTTCGTGATGAGCAGGAGGGGATAATGAGGGGGATGTACCAGTGTTCTGTGGGTTAGGGGCAGATGTCAGACGACCGTGCTGATTGTGTGAAAGTTGGTTCGAATAATATTCGTATTCGCATCCAACTCTCGTCACTTGAGGGTCGACAAGGTGTGTCCGACCGTACGTTAGGCCGTCGGCTGATCTTGGTGAAACAAAGACCCTTGAGATCACGACATTCCACCAAGGTAACTTTTAAGAACTCTATTCGTGGGATCGATACAAGAGAATTTAATGAGCTACTGTTACAATCAGCGCATGGAATATGAGGATACAATAAAGTACGTATTGAAGTAGCTGACACCACGAATTAGTTGGAACGGTTGGGCAACTAGAATTCGAAAGTTATATAATGCCTGGAAACCAAGGCGGTTAGTGGGGGAATGAGTTACAAGAAAAAAAACGGGTAATTCTAGTTCAACAACATATTTTTATGGGGACATACTGGAGATACTGGTATATCCGATAATAACTGGTTAGCAGACGACCCGACCATCGGGACGTGACTCACGATAAGATGACCATAAATACCGGTATATAATTTCCTATTATAAGTTGGAATAGAGTAAGAGGGATAATATCGTGTGCTCGGTCGTAAACATGTGCGCTATGAAAAGGTCTAGAAGGGCGGGGATCACTGGAGACGTGTTCAATGTTAGATGAAAGGGTCCCGAATGAGCATGCCACGATACGCCGACTCGTACCTCGCTGACTAAAATCCGGGGGCATGAGCTAGGTGCGATACAATACGATCGGCCGAATCGACTTATCCTTCCTCTATGACACTACTGGCAGGGTAGATCACACCGGACCTGCGAAGCCGTGACTGTCTGGGAGCATGGTCGTCTATCGCGACTATTCGCGGCGCTTTCGCAGAGAATTGATTGAGAGAACTTAACCCTGATGGGGAGTGCGGTAGACGGAGAATCGAATGCACATGTCCTCGAGTTTCGATAGATGTTTGAAGCTCACCGGTGCATACCTTGGCTTTTTATCCGGGAGAGCGTCATTATTCCGTGCCTCGACGGATACAGTTCCTGGATTCATGAGTAGCATGCCAAGTGACGCTATCATTCGTCCAGTAGTGGGGGAACCCTCCGTTGACTGGATCAGTTTAAAAATTCACTAAAAAAGGTCATGACGGCCAGACTAGATTGCCCACTATACAAGCAAATACATAATGTATGAAACATGGTTCACCTGGAATAGGCGTGCTCGATACTTGCAGGTAAAATTTGTGGCAAGACGTCATATATCCGGCGGGGAGTGAAGGAGTACGCACTTGAATGATTTGCATACGAGACGGCGCTGTGGGGACCCACGAAATAAAACGTAGAGGGCATCAACGTTAAGCTGGTTCCTCTGCTTTCTATGCGCTAGAGCAATTCGGTGAGGGCTTGCGTAGGACAAGCGGTACTTTGCAGATGCCTACCAGACTATCACATACATTTGCAGCAAGTGAAACGTTCGGTCTGGCTTGGGCTAGCTAGCACACGAGCTAACCCGCCGGGGGGCTGACCACATGTGTACAGCAAGGCCACAAAGCATGTTGATTAGCGGTTCCCATCTTGCCCCTAAGATGGAGTTTGCACCTATGGGTCCTCACCGATTTCCGCACTGCCTCAACTTCTGAGGAGTCTGGCACGGCCAAGCTAGGTCGAAGCATAGGATAGATATTACCTGTCTGGCTCTACAAATTGTCAGAGAGAATGTTTTCGTCAGGGGACGATTTTACATGCCGTGGAGGGTTTTTTATTCCATTCCCCTTCTTGATGACGACCCTTTCTGAGGCGGCTCGCCACTTCTGGAACGGTAACTTCAATCATCGTCATTCAAGCTGAGCTGTGGTGGCGGCCTGGCTTTCCCGATATTACCGACACCGAAAAGCTGACCACGAGTCACTACTTGGAAGAACATCGGACATTCTGGTATCTTTAAGAGGTTATACAAACCATGCCTGACATAATCGTATTCGATGGCGAGAACAACTGGCCTCATCCAGTTCGCCTGAACGACAACACTTGTTGACTGGTCTACATGAAAAGGTAATTGATCTATAACTGCCCAATACGAACCAAGGTTATTACAGGCGCATTATCGTATATAGCCGTGCCGCAGGTAGTGGAGTTGGACGGTATTGAGATACACACACGTATCACTCAAGAGTGTCTCCAAAATTATTGATCAACTTTCCCACGCACTGAGACGGTTCGTGTCTGGGCTGTGCTGGGAAGGGATCTACAAAGGCAATCAATCATCTAGGTTTGCAGGGTCGCTCTGGCTTCTGACCATCGTGTATAGGGAAAGATGCTGATGTTCTCTTTGCCTGGCAAGATGATTGGGGGGCATATATATCCGCCGAAAGTCGTGGACAGAAGCTCATACAGTCTAGGGGCTTGGGACATTACTCTTTTGATCTCGATGCTCATGTTTCCGGGAACGGAGCCATTGTTGGCGTCATGATGGAGGTCCATGTGAGACGTACGTGCTCTCACACTACAGATAACCAAGGGCTTATTTGGTGCAGGTTGTGTCACACCTGCTAGTCGCTTTGCTGTTTTCGAGGCGGTTGAACGACACGGTGTCTTCTTTTCATTCCAGATATGTGACATTTACATACATCACGGAAGGAGTGCGCTTCGCGAGCGCATCTTCTGCAAAGTACTACCAAAACTGCGACGGACTTGTCGAGGAAGCATAATTCACATGGAAAACATTGGTAGACATGTCCAACTATATGAGCCATGATCCATTGAGCGGCTTCCGTTCAATGAGCTCAAATGCCCTCATCATCCCTCGTCTACCTTTCCCGAGGCGTTCGATAGCCCTCACGCCTGAAGATGCAATCATTCATCGGGTTTGGTCGATTGTGACGTCCGACAAATTTTGTATTCAGCATTCATACGATTGCATGCCCTCTATGGCTCGTCTGAGCGCTCGGCAGTTCGCTGCGGGAAACGCACCAAAAATACAAGAGGGCATCTTTTCCACCAGACGACCTCTTCGATGATCTTGCGACGTCTGTTCCGAGAATTGAATCCGTGGATCAACCTCTGGTTGTTACCCGCAGTTCAATCACGCGATGACAACATCTCTGCGTGCATTCAAAGCCGAAGCGCTTGGTACTACCTCAGGAGGCTGACCCCCAAGACGTAATAAGATAACGTTCCAACATGTGCTCGCCTTTTGCCCAGTATCACGAGGTATTTTTTGTGCAACATGTATTTAACCCTCATTCTTTGCCTCATGCCGGTACACTTGTACCTATTTGTATCTTGCTCGTGCCATGTATCCTTTACATCGTTTCCTAGGGTACAGGAATACATCACCTGGTGCATCTAGATATCATTTTCAGGATCGAAGTGTAAGCTTACCTAGATCCCTGTAACTAACATATATATCCTCCGTAGTGCACTTCTACCTTTTTCCTTTTCTGTGACGGCTATATGAGACGGAATTCGTATATTTGATTCTAGCAGCCCGTCTTGCGGTTTCTTACCTATCAATCCACCCTGGAACGAGAAACCTATTTCGTTTTTTTGTCAAACGAATTATTACAAAACTAAAGAGGCACCCACAAAAAGCATCACTAGCATAGCATAGCTATTATAAAGCATAAGTTGAGTAGTAAATAATAGCATGCCTAATGTTGGACAGAAAGATCTTCGGCGGAAGCATAATAAGGACATTCGAGAGATACTTTACTATCATGTATCCCGGAAAAGTACCAAGAGCTTTCCTTTTCTGCCTCGCCCAGAAAGTTCGCTGCAGGTAAACTGACAAAATAAAAAGTTCATAATGACTAACTAGATGAAGTGGTTCCACTGGATTATAATGAGTGTCGGACTGGGGGCGACCAAGTGTTAGCCATTTCAAAAAGCTTCAGTTTGCTCAAGGGGTAGCTCCACAATCCACTAAGCACGAACCGGCAAAACATATCCTACAAGGCGAAATGTCCACGAGTGAAGAACAGGTATGAATCTTAATTTGGAACGTTTAACCGGTATAGCGGCCGTCGAATACGGTGGTGAGCGTCGAGAGCATGGCCAAATATAGGCTGGGAGGGAACGCGAGAGACTGATGTCCGGTGTAGCGTGCGTGGGGTGCGGAGCTATCTGTGGTGGTTAATTTTTTACTGGTCCCGTACAAATCATGCACGTCGTCCACAAGAATGGGGTGTATCACGGTGACCAGGTGTCCGTCATCTGTTGACGCTCTGGTGGTCAGACGGATCTAACACCCGTAGTGGCTTTGATCCTGTGAAGAGGTAAGACTTACCATTGCAAGTGGAGGGATCATTGCATTGTTAACCTCTCCATAGTACCAGACAATTGCTTGGCACGCCATAGTGTGCAAGGAAGAGGTGCAGTAGTTGACAGTACGGTAATGGGTCGATTCAAGGTCGGGTCCAAAGATAGTTGTTTTAGGACGAGTTGGCCAAGTTTGTTTGGCAACGGCCTCTAAATCAAACAAGTACTAGTAGACCGTCACGATACTCCAAGTCACAGACCCACGAACACTACTGACATCTCACTCCTACAGCTGCTACAGCAGCTTACATTTGCGTCTATCATGCCATCGTTGAGTGTCGGACGATTTCCTCACATTGTCAAGTTGACCTAGTTGCAGTGATCAGGACCTTCCCAGCACTCCCCGCCAGGCATGTACTGTGCCACTGATGAAACGTACGCCGTCAAGAACAAAGCTGTTGAATACCATTTCTGCCAGAAAGCGGAGGCGGGTTTCTATTCCTTCCTTCGACTTGGAGGCGGAGCTTGGCGTTCCGCTCGCACCAGAGCCAGCTGTGGAAGAGACTGACGTGAGCGATATCTCTTGTATACCTTCCTTGAACATCCGTCACCTTCTCTTCCAGGCAGATCGTTTTGTGGCAATCCGTTCCCCCTCCTCCATACCCCTCCACACTACCCCTCGCACAAACCGCATTGCCAAGTCCTTTGGGCTTCTAGATGACCGTATCTTGACCTACGCCGAAGGACCCGCTTCACCGTCAGAAACAAAACTTCGCGCCATGTTACGCACAAGCGCTTCCGATCTCTTCAGTATTCCTCGGTCAACTTCTTCTGTTTCTGCGAAGGCAAATCTAGCTACCCGCAAACAATTCATCATGGCGTTGGATGGGCCTGGCATCTCACGGGATCAGTTCTCATTTTCCATGACGTGGTCCCGAACGAATTGCATTGGGGTAGCATTCAAGTCCAACGTGTACTACCAAAATCTGGGAACCCGTGCGATCATACATTTATGTTGCGTCCCGGAGGGCAGTGGGTCAGTCCACAGCATCGATTGGTGCAGTGAAATCGGGTCGCATATCGTGGGCCTCGGTACAACGGGTGGCAATGTCCATGCTTGGGATGCGTTGTCGCAGAAGCGGATCACTGATTGGTCGGACGATACATCGCCTGTAGGGGGTATGCACTGGTACGAGAACGTGTTGGCTGTCGGAAGAAAAGACGGGTGTGTGTCACTCTTTGACCTGCGAAGTCCCAAGGGGATTCGACAGACAAGGGGTCATAAACGGCATGTTCATGGTGTCCGTTGGTCACCTGATGGAAAATATTTGGCAACTGGGGATCACTCTGGAACTGTTCACATTTGGGATCAGCGGGCTACTGACTACCTCACATGTGGTGATAAAAAATTGCTTGCAAAGCATGACGGGCCGGTGAAGGTAGATTTCTATTCCTGGATCTTGCTGCCCATGTTGAAGTGATCTTTATAGGCCATATCGTGGAGTCCATGGCAGAGTGGTCTCGTCGCAACCGGCGGGATCTTTCCGGATGGGGCGGTACGAATATTTGACATCAATAAGCTCTCCACAGCCTACCCCCCGTTAGTCATCAGTACGTGCACGAACGTCACTTCGCTCCATTGGTCGCCGCACTGCAAAGAGCTACTGAGTACACATGGCTCGTCCTGGACGAGGTCCCAAGCCCTCTATAACTATCCTCCCTCGGGAAAAGAAGCACCAATCACTCCCTTCACAAATTCCATGACAGTTCATTCATACCCATCTGGTGAGAGAATCGCCTCCGTCGTCGGTCATAGCGCCGCCATTGCACATTCCTGTATCGGACCAGATGGCTGCTCCATATTTACTGTTAGTCCTGCTGAGGAGACAATCAAGATGTTCAAGGTCTGGGCCGCTCCCGGCAGCCAGGAGGATGACGAACACAGACTTGGTCACAAGAGTACCATTCGCTAGTAGGGGTGCCATTGCGACTGCATCGTGGATTTGCACTCATAATGGCATACCTTTGTTCGCAATGCATTGGGCAGATGCTTGTTATATATGCTATGCTGTGGTTACTGTAGCCTTGTATTATCTCTTGTGGTTCTAGCAAATCTTCATCCGAGTTGTCAACATGCTGTGCACGCATGGGAATTCGTACGCAACGTAGTCCCACGTTCGCGACGACGATGTAACACCGTACAACTTGTATCGTACCACGACTAACATTGACTCGTCGCAAGGCCCTAAAGCCTAATGGCACCAGTTGTGTCACCGGGAGGTCGAGGTCACTCGTTTCTCGTTGCGGTAGTTCTGCTCACATTTTCCTGCAGAACCTCGAAGGGGCAATAAGCCAGAGCCGCTTGGCAATGTCGGCTTGGTTATACTTTTAACGACTTGTACGCTTGGCTTGCTATATTTTTTGTGGCGCCGTGCGAGTAGTTTGCGTGCTGTCGTCTCGCATCAGTAAGTATCTTGGGCTTTACGATGCGACACTGTTCTGACGTTGTCTCAGACTGAGAACATGGACCACGCAGGAGGGACGCATCCGCCTTTCTGAGGACGACGGTCCAGCAGCGACCGAATTTTTGGCCGATGATGAAGTGCCTGGTGCAACAAACCAAGGTGACCCCCTTCCAGCTACGGGTGCGTTGGGGCGTAATCACACCGCACAGTAACGTATGCGCTTGTCCGTGTTTTGTTGCACTCTGTTTCTTATGCAATGTCCCCCAGATTTTGGCTGGTCGAGCAGTTTCTAACAGATGGAATGTAGGATTTCTGAATGCAGGGCGAGGAACGACGCGTCCGTTGACACAGTGCAATGCTGCGACTATTCTCCCTGATCATGTTTTCGTAACACACAACATCGATTCGAGCCATGTTTTCATTGGAGCTCTGACTCGCCAAAGTACTTTAGGGACTGTTACTCGAATGAACTTACAGACATCCTATTTTATAGCGTCATAAACTAGTTTCATTGTACTCAGGTTTATTAACGAATCTTTGGGTGTGACACATCATAGAGCCTAAAGACCACATTCTTCACCGTCCATGCTATATAAGACGTCGATGGTATGTCTCTTCCGCAGACACCACCTCTCTTTCTCAGAGAGCGGTGCTTCACCTAAATGCTGTCATCGAGCTCTCCAACCCAGTGGGATACCCCCCGATCGTGCAAATAACCTGTCTCTTTTAATTGCGTCAATTAGTTTGATTGAATCCTTCTGTACCTTCAGATGACAGAGATGAGCTTCTGACGAGCTTTGTGGCGGGCCGGGACAGGGTTGCGTCGAATGACGGCTCTCGCAGAGCTTTTGAGCCAAGGATGATCCGGAAAACTGGCAAGGGTTGATCAATTATCCATAGGTAGTACAACAATTCTCGATAACCCTCCCGTAGTTCACACCTCGTTATGCGATTGCCTGCGATATCATCGACCAGACTATGAAGCACGGAAGTGGATTAGGCATGAGAAGAGAATAAATTTATTCTCTTTAAAGTCAGACCGCGCAACTGTGAGACGGTCAACGTATGTATGTTTCTGTTCATTGCAATTGTCTGAGATCGAGGAATCAGTACAATCCAGCCTCGGGCGGGACATCCATAAGGTTTAGGGAGATCCATTACCCCAAAGTAATGGTCCACAGTCAATCCCAGTCTTTGATGGACCTGCTCTTCTTGGCAGCACTGCGTTTGTCCTTTCGCAGTCGTCTCCGTGCATCGTCCGCCCTCTGAAGGCTAACTACACGCTCCCGTTGTTCGGGCGTGGGTGATCTCGCAATCAGACTCGCTGCAGAGTCTGCGATCAACGTATGCAGCTGGAGAGGCGCATACTCAAATGGATAAAGCGCGATTCGGAACCCAAGCTGACACGGACCTTTGCAAGCACGTCATCCACGTTGGATGCTTGAGAGCGTGAGGTGCTAGACGTCATCAGGATGGAGTGCGTCGATTTCACGTAGTACGGCTGAAGGCATGTTCACCAACGAAGCTCACGCAGCAATACAACAATTCGGACGCACGCTCCGCATCAGGCACTCTCTGGCCCAGAGTGGTATCCATGGCGCATTGACGCGACACCGCGCAGTCACTTTGGTAGACAGTTTGTTGACGTTCTACACCGGACATTAGCGGTCAGGTCTGAACCCTTCCCCGGCGCGAGGATGGTATGATTGGATACCTAACTTGGCCACCAGGACCCGAGCTACGGGAGAAGGATAGTTCGACCAGGTGTTTTGGGACGGACATTGCCGTTCGGAAGCTACTCAACCATGCGCGTGCTTCTGCTTCGTGTTCGGGGCCCAAGGAAACCACAACGGGCTGAGGTAGAGGAAGGTTGAAAGGACTGTGAACCAATCGGATGCTGGCCCTGAAGCGATGGAAAAGAAGGATTGAATGTCGTGCGCATAATATTAGAGATGGTGGCATAACTAAGGAATCACTAGCTGAAGGTTGATGCTCGAGTTAGGTGCTCAACAATCTTCTTCGCAATGTCTACGCCTCGACTCTCGTGGAGCCCGACGCTAGTAACTAATGGGCCGCAAGTGCTATTGAAGGAAACTGAATACGGTACACTTGCTCATAATGTATATCAACGGGAGCCGCCCAAACCTCGTACACTATGAGACATATACAAGCTTGGCTAGTTTGGGGTATAGCGACATGTCGACCAAGGTCAACTTACCCGGGCCCTTCCATGAAAAAAAATGAATTAATAGGTTCTCCAGCATGACACTAATGTAGCTTGCTTTGCTTTTGCTATCATGTCATGCCGGAGTGTAGCATAGAACGCACAAAGATGGTAAAGAAAGTCGGGAAAGGAATCTGCACCTGCCGCTCTCAACACATACCCGCCCGTCTCCAGCTTTTCGCACAACAAGATCAGCTCAGAGGTAGCAGCAGCAGGGTCATTTTTGCTGTCGTCACCTCTCTTCAGATGGCTTCACATCACTAAACTCCAGCAATAAGCTCTTTATCACCAGGAAAGATCCTAATCTCACCGTCCATGTCTTGATTATCTGACAGGGCTGGTGGTCTAGTTCTTTGCAGGCTCTGCTTCGCTACCATCCGGCTGTAGTCTAGGTGAGGGCTGGCATACAGTCACGTGCAAGGGGCATGGACCTCCATCGCGTTCTCGTCCTTGTAAGGACCTATACTCTGTAGTCGCCCATATGGAGCACGGTCCAGTTCTGTCACCCACCTGTCTCAGTGTTTCCACAGTTGGTTCTAGGCTCCCCCGTGACGAGTATCATAATGTATATTTTACTAGTCGACCCCATACTGTATTGCAATTTTTCCCGCGTACCACGATGGGAACTACTCAGAACTTAAGTACACAATGAGATGTATACAGTAGTGGTATTCACATAGGCTATTATGGCGCTATGTTGGGGCTATTATGGCACTATGCCAGGGCTATTATGGCGCTCTGTCCGGGCTATTAGATGAGTATGAGGTCATGTTTTTCGACTAGTTACATAGCAGCGGTGTTCTAAATTTGGGCTCGGGCCGAACCTAGTCAAAATATACGAAGTCCAGCACTATGAGCAATAAAAAATGGAACGTGTTTCAATGACGAATACGAAATGTGAAGCAGCAGCAGTGGGAGCCTGCCAACCCACTCTCCTGCCCTTCATCATACCCCATGTATCCCAGCGACGAAAGGCGCCATTACAAATCGACCAGTTAGAAGCCGGCATATTTTAGAACTCCGCTAGGTGTGACATTTGTCGCTGGGATACACGGGGCATGGTGGAGGGCAGGAGGGTGGGTTGGCAGGCTTGCGCTGCTGCTGCTTCACGTTCCATATTCACCATTGAAACACATTCTATTTTTTATTGCTCA
>JBBPKE010000033.1:12314-45673 GCA_038089095.1 Tylopilus orsonianus | reverse complement strand
CGACACCGGATGAGATCATACATACGATCATGGCTAGCGACCGATTTGGTTCCTTTATGCGGCTTATCCAAGAGATAAGAAGGATTGCGACTGGCGTGAAAGCCTACAATTCGTACGTGAGTGACGTCGGATCTATGCGAGGCAGAAATAGACACATGAGACATATGAAGCGCAGTGTACCTTGAGCATCTGGATGTAGGCAATGCTGAGATAGAGGTATGCCGTATTGCTGAGGATGAGACTACCACTAAAGAGCAGCCCAATGGGCAGGATGGAACGCATAAACATGGATTGAGAAACATGGACGTCTTTGACACCATCAAGCAGATTGGTTGTCCGCTGGAGCACTCTCGTGCCAATCGCCTACCTCAAAATATGTCAGGTGTTGACAACCATGCGAAAGGGGGAAACTGACGGCAAAGGTAAGATGCCAGGTGACAAGAAAGACGGGATAGCGGAATCCATAGGTATTGTACACGCGATTGTTGTACAGGATGACAGTTGAGCTGAGGACTATCCATACAGGGATGATAGCAGCGGCAGGGATTTTGGCGCGCTGAGGTTTGGAGGAAGTCGTGACGGGTGGCGGGAGTGATGCAGAGGACTGGTCATGACCAAGTGTCCGCTGCTCTGATGGGGTATTCAAAGGAATGGAGTCATGGTCGTGTTCTTCAGCCTGCAACTGGGCGGGCGTCTCATGCTTCTCAGCAGGAATCTCGTCCTGGGGTTGGTTCTTCTCGTCTTGGGCCATGCTGACGATGAGGGTGTATGTGAAAGGCTGCGAGAGGTCAACTCAATGGTCTTTGCGCAAATGAAGGGACGCACAGTGGACGCAAGAAGCGAAGAAGTGTGTGGTCTCAAATCCCACAATTGAGCGGCCAGGTCGAGACCGGGCTCTTACTGTACATCCAAAAATGGATTTCGGGTCAGTTTGGCTCGTGTACACATGAGCTCATGCTTGACAGAACCCGCTCCTGAAAGTCTAGTCCTCAACATATGTACAGCGCGTCCCAGGCCATCACCCGCCACACCGCGTCAACTGGACACGGTTGGGCATGACTTCACACGTCGCATTCCAGCCGCCCATGTATGGATTCCGGATATGAGACACGCCACGGGACACTCTAAGTACGCAGAACCTAAAAACAGAGTGTAGTAGGCAACTGCAATGTAAATCCGACTATCACCACCAGGTACACTGTGTGTGTTACAACACGCGATTATCGCCATGGAAGTGTTTTGGGCTCTTCGACTTCGGGGGTTCGTCTTCCTGGTAGCCTCCCTCTCTCCAAGGTCTTCATCTCCGCAATTCACCCGCATTGATAATGTCCAACTCACACTGGCAGTTCCCGAAAGCACAGTAGCCGAGCAGGTCTTTCTAGAACGCATCTCATACAGTAATGGTTGAGTTTTGAATGTATGGTCACCCGGCCTGCCTATCTAAACCCGCCCCCCCACCGTCGGTACAGTTTGTGAGAATTTTAGAGGCAGTGCAGATTCACAGGGTCATGTGAACAGGCTTGCTTAGACGACTGTCACCAGACTGGGTCGTGACACCCATGGTCCGTATTTCTTTCAGCTTCCACGGCGGTCCTTACATGCACTCCTATGTAGCCCCCCAAAACTTCGATACGCAAGGATGAGTGGGAACACCGCCTTCACGAAGTTCAGGTTACGAAACAGTGAGCATTTCCTCATGTTTGACTTTCGACGTGATGAACGACTATTGGGAATCTCTCTGAATCCCATGATGAACTTCGAAAATTTGCATGTATTATCTGATTCACTTTTTTTCTGTAAATTTACCTATCAGCAACTGACGCGACCTTCACCCTAGTGACCTGAACCGGCTGATTATGGATTATCTCGTGATAGAGGGGTACAAGTCTGCAGCTCAGGAATTCAGCGACGAGGCAGGCTTGACGCCTCCTGTGGACTTTGAGTCTATTGAGAGTAGGATGGTAATCCGTGAGGCACTACAACGCGGCGACGTCGAAGAGGCAATCACTCGTGTGAATGATTTAAACCCCGAGGTAAATATTTTGTCCATCATTTTTCGCAGATGTGGGGTAGGAAAGGATTAAAACGTTTCATGCACCACTCTCAGACTGGATAAAAGTCGGTGATGAAACTTGTAAAACTTCAGTCTTCAATATGATCTATATTTTCTTTAAATATTCATCAATCAAGAGAACTTACTGATTCAACCTGTATTTGGTAGATACTGGACACAAATCCGGCACTATACTTTCACCTTCAGCAACAAAAACTCATCGAATACATACGCCATGGGCGCATTACCGAGGCGTTGCAGTTTGCTCAAGATGAGCTAGCGCCGCGGGGAGAGGAGAGCCCAGAATTCCTCGCAGAGCTAGAACGAACAATGGCACTGCTTGCATTTGGTTCCTCGTCATCGGCACCATCCGCAATCACGGACTTGTTGTCCCCAGCGCAACGGATGAAGACGGCAGGAGAAGTGAACGCCGCCATTCTGGATAGTTTTGGCCAAGGTAAGGAAGTCAAGCTCGTGCAACTCCTGAAGCTTCTCTGCTGGGGAGAAAATATGTTAAGCGAGCGAGCGGTGTTTCCAAAGGTGACACGATGCGGGCATCTAGTGGCTTGATGGACACACTAAAGTTCCTGAATAGGTGGAGGTGCATGAGGGGATATCGTCCGGCGATAGTGGGGCAGATATGAGCGGAATGCACGAGTAATGGAAAGCACGCCATATTATTGACGACAGAGTTGTACATTAATACAATATCCCTGCACATGGCGCCCGACTCATAGGCGTACGGGTCGTCTAAAAATTAAACAAATTAAACAAGATAGACAGGGCGGATAAGCTATTCGTTTGCTCGTTCGTCTTGCTTTCTATCCTTTGCCAAGATAGCTAGACTGAAGCCTCGAGCGAGCAGAGTCGGAAATCAGAGAATCGAAAGGATGAAAGGGATGATTTAAATCCAGGACTCCAAGTGCACTAGAAACCACGTGTGAGCTGCGCCAGACCCCGACGACCGCATTTCGGAGCGTTCAAGCGACTCAAGGTGGCAGCTCTAGGATGGGTTGGTTAGCCGGACTTTCGACAGATGGCTGATGTCCAGACAACAGAACCGATAATAAGATAGATAAGCGTCCAGGTGCATGGTCCTGCGTATGAAATGAGTACATACCCAGAGAATGTGATGAAGTCGACTTCACAGCTCGCCTAGGACAAATGGCAGCGTGCTCTGACCTAGCGCTGCAGCTTCTGCGTGAGCCTGATCACATGTCTCATTCCAAACGCCCTCGTCAGAACGGGAAGCAGCCACCTCCGGTGCAAGTCAGCGTGTCAACTGGTGCAATACATACCACAATTTCACTGTCTGGCAGTTGTGCTAGCTTGCTCCAGGGACATGTTAGAACGATCAAGCTCTATGTTGTAAGCGTGTTGGGGTCAGAATGACTAAACGAAAACGACACATCTTCGACTACACAAAGATTGCATTGAATGGGCCGTATAGTACTGGCAAAGTGCCGCAGCCGCCAGGTACCGGCTATGATACGGATGAGACTGAAGTTGTGAAAGGGGATTGTTTGGAGCGTGCTTGAGATGAGCATACTATAAAAACCGAGCAAAGGCACGCCCCGCTCGCAGCAGCGTCGACATTTACGAGGATATTCCGTACCAGACTTGTTTTTTGTGCCCAAAGGACTTTCTCAGACATATTTTACTGACTTTGACAGTGAGGTGGCCGTTGTGATCGGAAGTTGCTACGACGGGTGACTGGGATTGGCGGTATGTGTCATGTGGGAGTTAACTGTACTGGAATGGGTCGGCTCGTTCCGCGAGTTACATACCCTTTTGGGCAGCGACATAGACGTTGAGTTGCTACTGCAGAGGTATTTACTTGGAGCACGTACCACCCATCGCTGTCACATCCACCTTGATCAAAACGCCATCCGCACGCACGCACGCGTACGCTCAAAATGGCCAGCCTTCAAGGCTACGTCGACCGTAAGCGTCAGATGTTCGATCTCGCTTTCCGTGACCTCACCCTCTGCCTTTTGCAAGGCCGTGTACTGCTCGTGCTCCAGGATGGCAGGGCAATCGTGGTAAGTCGGCTGGATTGCTTTTGAAATCTGCCCAATTCGACGTTGACCCTCCCGTAAACAGGGAGTACTTGCAGGTTTTGACCAAAAATCCAACGTTGTCCTCTCCGAGTCCAAGGAGCGCGTTTATAGCATGGACGAGGGCGTCGAGGAAATCCCACTCGGACTTTACCTTGTCAAGGGAGACATGATGTGCGTTCTGGCCTCCTATACTCTTTGTTGATCTGACGCCCGCCGTAGTGCGCTCATCGGGGAAATAGACGATGCAATAGATCAAGCTGTCGATCTCTCCAGCATCCATGCGGAACCCATTCCGCCGATTCGATATTGATCCCTCTCGGGGATGACGTTCCGTCACCCGCCAATGCCTCGTTTATCATCAACGTGTGCAAGGGTATGCATAGATCACGTGCAGCAACTCTGTGCACCACACATACGTCCCGCTCGTGACATCTTCACCCAACCTTCTCCATTTAAAATCGATTTGTCTGGAAAGAAGTGTACCCATGAGAATGGGAAGGATGTGGGTAAAGCGAAGGTATACGAGTCGTGCAATACATGTCCTAATCACACGATGTTTGCCCCCCTGGAAAAGAAACCACGGACCAAGTTTGTCGTACAGTCCGATTGGAATGTTGTCACAGCAGCATTTCATGCTACTCGGTCCCGAGGGTGTATAAACCCGCCACCCGATAAGCAATGGCTGTATACTTTGGCGATCAGTGTAGTACTCCAAACGATTGCCAAATTCGCTGTTTACAGTACCCGTACTGCAGCGCATTTGTTTACAGCACCTACACTGACACCGCAACCCGTGTAAACCCGTGATGTCCGAGTCTAAAATGTCCTCGGTATACGCAAATGGCCAATCTTGCATCTGGTATACCTCGTAAGGTGGGCATCGGGTCCAGTGCTTCCTGGGCACTCGAGCAATATTGGTACTGGGTCCGAATCACAGCCAATAAAATCAGTAAGAGACGCCTATCCTCCAAGTCCAATGTAAATGTTTTTGACAGGCGAGATGGCGCATGACTTGGTCACTAGGCGAGCGAGATCACGCTGCGTCGCTGTCACCGGGACGGTTGGGGCTGACGATGTCAGGTGCCAGCTTTACCCCCACGACTTGGAGCAGATGGCATCTGGTGTGCATTCCGTTTACGAGGGGTTTGGGGTTTCAGTGACGCTCCCACGCAGGAAATAGCAAACCGATGTATGTGGGAGGCGGGGTCACCACCACGAGGCTCTCTTGCCGACTCCTCGTGAGGCTGTTCCAGTCGCGAGGCGGACGGGGCAAATTTAGATCAAGCTTTGGAAGCCCTGAACCCCAGTGACGAGTTGGAACTCGATTACCTTCGAAATTGGACTAGGCCCCCAAACGGTGGAGTAAATGGGCTACAGGTGTCATCTTGGTCGATGATTTTCGCGAGGTGGCCAGCCCCACACTTCACTTGTTTTTGCAAGAACACTTTTAGATCGATGGAAGGCGGGAATAGATTGATCCTCGTCGAATTTAAGCTCTCGCTTCCGTGGATCAAGTCAGGGGCGTGGGTGACTTATGGACCGTTGTTGCGTTGCGTCACGGCTACCACCTCGTTGGCTCCTCGGGCCAGTCACAATGGATCAACGTCAATCACGCGTCACGGACCGTATGCCCCCGCATTTCCAGCACCAGAGGTACTGCCTCATAATATTCCTGTCCGACACAAAAAAAGAATGGTAGAGAGCAATATAAAAGGCCCGCCGTATTTGCTGTCGAAATTCAGTCTCACTCCAATTTCCATCCTCATGTGTGCGCCTTTGCTTCTTGCTTTCGTGGCTATGGCCACTACAGCGTATGCTCAATCCTTGAACGTCGTCAACTCGTGCAGTGAATCGGTCCTCCTGTTCACGCAGACGAGCTTTGGCACCATCGATAATTATGTCAACGTCGGCGCGGGTGCGTCGACCAACATGGGGATCAGCTCCAACTGGGACGGCGCTATCAACGTAGGTCAGTGGTCCTCTCGATCTCGCCTGTGACCACCTCTGATCGATGTCCAGGCACGGGCTGCACCAGCGACGCATCCTCGTGCACGACTGGCGGGCCGACCTGGGACGGCCAGACCCCTTTCAGCAGGGCCGAGTTCAACTTTGTACGCGGGCCGATCGCAATGTGACCCCACTGCTGACCCCCGACGACTAGTACGCGGTCCCGGGGAGTGTCACCTATGACATCTCCCTCATCTATGGCTACAACGTCGGGATGGAGATCTCCTCGGCCGACACCAGCTGCTACGCGTTTGCGTGCACGATCTCTTCCGGATGCGTCAGTCCATTTTTCATGGACGTCGTATGTTGGTGCTGACGTGGGAAAACGTTCCAGCCTGTTCCGGGCCCTGGCGGAAGCTGCTACTCGCCCTGCTGCTCGTCCGTCGAAGCGTGCAGCGGGGGTGCCCTTCCCGCGGGAGGCGGTGGCTGCGTTAACAATGCGGGTCCTGGACCCAATAGCCCCTTTTACTACGACACGTGCTACAACGCGTATGCGTTCCCCGACAATGACGGTTCCGGTGGGTATTTTTCATCGGTGATGGCCATGTACTGACCAGGCCATTGCAGCTGGTTATACCCCCGCCGACGAGGTCGACTATACGTGCGGCAATGCTGATATCACGCTGACGCTCTGCCCTGGAACGACGTCTCACTATACCTAAGCAACACCCTAGTGTTGGTATGAGTGAACCGTGCGATGTATGTAGTGCATGTACAATAAAGAATGATTCAACATGACGAGTTGGGAGATCAAGGGTGCCTGATCTACAAACCGGATCTTATCAGATAAAAGGTGGAAACGAAACAGCTCCTCTACGGATCACGGTGCGAACGTGCGCGCCTGTTCACTGAGGAATAAGGAACCTCATTAAGCATTCACTTGATCTGCTTGAGGCCGTCAAGCACTCTGATGAGTACTTTGACCAGACCTCCGCGGGGCATCAAACTTGTCACGACGGCATATCCAACGCCAGGGCTGTCCGCGGACGGGGGCATATGCACAACGTAGCGTGCAAAGACCTCCCCCTGGACAATATCAGCACCAATCACAGCAGAGTGAAACAACTCACCATATCGACAAAAATGACAAGAATAATAAGCCTAGCGAGCGGCATCAACGTTGGTAAACAAAAAAAGTAAATAGTCAGCACATACCATATCACGATCCAAGTTATGCGTTCCATGGCACTGTTATTTAGATGATCGTGTATCACGTCGAGCTAACACACTGGGAATCAGAGAACAGCCTCCAAGGATAGGCAATGAAACCACGCACGAAATCGCTCGCGACCAGCAGCTTCTCGTTCAATGCCCTGACACGCCCCTCAACCTCCATATACTCCCTTACGCTCTCGTATAGTCTCCCGAGACTGGCTTCCGTCCAAAAGAGCTCTGGCACGTCGAGGACATTGGATACGAGGTTCACGTCGCGGCGCAGCTTGAATAGTCGGCCCGTCAGGCGAAGTGCGTCCCTGCGCCTCAAGGAGAGTGCGCCGGATTCGGCGAGTTGGCGAGGGATGGAGAGTGCGAGCGGGTCTGAGAGGACGCGGGAAGCAGTGGTCTCGTATGTTGCCAGTAACGTCGATTGCGCAAGGGCATGTGCAATGGAAAGTTTAAGGAGGTGAGATGGGGACTTGAAGGCTGGGCGAACGGTAAGGACGCCTGGACGGAGGGGAGCGCGAATGACGTACTAAAGAAATCATTGTATATCCTCGGATGGGCGATGGACGAATCAATCTGGACATGGTGTTATCAGCAAAGGAATGACATGCGGTGTAACGTGCACGCACGGCAAAGTGGAATTCCTCGACCTCCCAGTCGGCCTCCTTTATCGCGCGACTGAAAATGCCAGCGTTCGCGAGATCGTCGATGATGCTGCGTTCCTGGGCTTCGTTGAAGCCGTAAAACACCGCGACACCGTACGCGAAGAAGACGACCTCGGCGATCGGTTCCTCCGAGTCTGGTTGTGGGGACGTGGGTTGGGCGGGGAGGTCGGTTTCGCCCATAGTGTCTGCCTCTGCCTCCCCGGCTGCATCTGCTTCCAAGGAGAAAGAGGGGTCTGTTTGGATCCTCGAGTCGATGGGACTGCCTTCGGTGAGGTAGCCGCCTCCCCTGCCCTCTGTGACGTACCCGTCATCCTCCTGCCTGGACACGTCCTCACGCGAGCGCGGACGGGGGGTAGCAAAGTAGGACCCTTGGTAGCCATTTTCCTCTGCCTCCGAGAGGCGAGTGAGGTGGGCCTTTGAGAAGGCGGCCGAGGAACGGACGGTCGTGGACGGGGAGTAGCCCGGGAGCAGCGGCAAGTGGTACATCTGGGCGGGGATCGCATGCAGGCGCAGAGAGCAAGGGCGGGGCACGCACCACATACATGGCCTCGTCAAAGACCCTGGGCTGCACGTTGTGCTCCCGCTTGAGGAAGCTGGCGAGGAGCTTCATCTTGATGCCCTGCGCGAGACAGTAGGCGGTGATGCGGCTGTAGCCGGCCTGCTCGCGCTGGTCCTTGGACATGCGCTCGGCGGTGCTCTTGTGCTCGCGGACGGGGCCGGCGTCGGTGTCGTACCCGAGGACATCCTCGTGGGTGGGGAGGGGCTTTGTCTGCGGGGCGGAGGGGAGAAGGACGAGCTTCTCGGTGCGGAGGGGCTTGCCGGCGACGACGGGCTTGTGGGAGGGCGGGCTGCGGGGGCGGGAGGAGAAGCGGGGCTGGGGCGGGCGGCGGTGTGTCGGGCGGGTGGCGGGGAGAGGCATGGGAGAACCGGAAGAAGCCGAGCCACGCTGCTCCCCGCCGCGATGAACGTCGCCGCCTGGCTCGAGCGGTTCCCCGACGCGGCCTTCCCCCCGCACAAGACACGCGCCATCGAGTCCCGCCGCGCCCGCATGGCAGACCAGCTCCTCCTCGACCTCCTCCTCCTCCGCGGCGGCATCCCCGCCCCCGACGCGCTCTTCCCCCCTACAGACCGCGCCTCTCTCCGCACCCTCCTCCGTGCCGTCGACGAAAGCGTCTACGACTCCCTCAAGAAGGACTGCCTCGTCTACATCCTCCTCAGGTGGGCCTGGGACGGTGACCCCAACCCCGATTGGGACACCCGCTACCTCCGCGACCGCTGCATCCCCCCCCAGTTCGCCGCGCTCGCAGACGCGTACTGGCTCCTCGACACTGGAACCCATGTTGCCGTGCGCCCCCTCTCCCTGCCGTGCACCCCGTCCCTGACCGTTCGTTAGAAAGCCGTCTCCATTCTCGCCGACGCCCGTCTGAACGGAGACCATGTCTCCAAAGTTTTGCAGGCCCTCGCTCTCTCGTCCTCCCCCGCTACCGCAGCGCTCGTTGTCAACTATGTCCGCTCCGCCAAGCCCTTGCTCACACAGCCCGACGACATCGACCTCTACGCCCTCTCACTCGCTCATCTCTCCTTTGCCGATGCATGGGAATACCAAAAATCGTTCCCCGAGGGGTGCGACACCAGAGAAAGGTTGCTCGCCAAGATACTTGGCTGGTCCTTGATGCGTACGTCTTTGGCCCCCCTTTCCTGTTGTCCTCTGACACCCTCGCATCAGCAACACCAAAACAGGAACCCCTCGCGCAGCTTCTCGCGTTCCCGCTCTCCCCTTATGAGCAGTCCGCACTTTACACTCTCACTCTCCCCTCGCCCTTGTCTGGTGCCAACACCACCCTGTCCCCACAGGTGATATCCGTCCTCCAGGACCTTCTCTGTGTCCGTGCCATCCAGTCCGGGGACTACATACGCGCCATCAAACTCGACCGCCAATTCTCCTCCATTCTTCCAAGTGGCGCGTCCTCCTCGGGTGTCGGTTCCCAACTTATTTCCTCTGGTCGGGACACGATCGATCGCAAGTCCATCATTCACGACCTTTTTGCTACGCTCCCCCCCGCGGAACGAACGCTTCTAGAAGACGAGATAGGCAAGGTCGCGACCGGTGTACGCGCCACCACATCGGCGACCTTTTCCACGAGACAGGGCGCTTTTGCTCCGCCCAGGAGACCCGACACAAGCCTGAGTGCCAGTTGGGAAGACGTTGGTGCGCGTACCGGGTCCCCCGTTCCCTCGATCTCGATGTCGTCGTCGGCTGCAACCCCGATACCGACTACTAAAGTCAGTCATGCGACCTTGTCTGCATCGCCTTTCACGCCACACATTCCCCGACCCCAGCCAGCCACTAGCCACCCAACACCACCAGTGCCTAAGTTCACAGCATTTGGATCGCCAATACCCCCCGTTACAGGCATGGGCTCAACTCGGGGGGTGATCACGGACCGGGGCAAGACACTCTTTGCTACTGGTGCACCGAGCGCCACTACGGCATTTACTACGCGTGTTTCGCTTTTTGACACCGCGGGAAGTGCCAAAAATGCCCCGAATGCGTTTTATAAGCCGCCGCCGCGGACCCCGGTCGGGGGACATCCAGGACCAGGCACCAGCACGACGAAACAAAATGCCAAGGCAGTGGGAGGCGAGAGCGATGGTGAAGACGTGAGCATGGAATCTAAGTCTGATGTCATAATTCTCGAACAGGACCATCGCGACGAGTCGGGTAGAGAGGAGCAGGAAGATGCTGTGCAGGACGAGGACGCCGAACACTTTATCACGTACGACAAAAGCAGTGCCGCAGACCTGACTCTCCACGCGCACCACGTCGACGAGGCGATGAGCGAGGACGATGGGGCTAGACTCGAGTTCAGCGTATTTAACGCAGTGCCAACAAGAGAGCACGGAAAGAGAAGCTTGAGTGGGAATGGACATGCCTTGTATCCCTCTCCCCCCCAGGAAGGAGACAAGTGTCTGAACTTGAGCACCACTACAAGCAGACGGCGTGCGCCCCCTGGTGCTTTCCATCACGAAGACGAGGATGAGGATGATGCCAAACAGGATGAAAATAAAAATATTCATGACGAGGACCAAGGGGACGATCGGGCGCTGCAGGCCACATTCCCTGATCCCCACCGCCGAAGCACCCGCATGAGAACCCAAACTCAAGCTCGTTCGCAACCCCAGCGCACCTCAAAGGCAACCACGGGTAGTATCCCTCGGCCATTAGCACATGCAGGGAGACCTTCAAGCTTGCCTCAGTTTATACCCGGCGCATTGATGGACGATGACAGTGATGAGCACGCAAGCACGCACGACGATGAAGATACGGAAATGGACGAGCAGGAGGAAGGAGACGCGATCGCACCGCTTCCCCCACGCGTCTCGCGGCGTACGCGATCCTCAGGGAGCATCGGCGCTGGGTTGGCGACCGCGTCTACCAAGTCGAAATCAAGCACTAAACTAGCAACATTTGCAGCGGCTGCTGCTACCACCGGAAAGGCAAAGGCAAAGGCACGGCCATCCGAGGTGAAGACACCCGCACGTAGGTCGTCAAGGCTTTCGACTGCGTCGTCGGTGTCTCCGGACAACGAGGTTGCTTCGCCAACGAAGCGGGGACGGAAGAGCACGGCCTCAAAAGTGTCGACGACTAGCGTGGGGGGGGCGGTGGCGACGCGAAGCAGTGCGAGGCGGAAGCGCTAGGACGTAGAATTTTGTGTACTTCAAGTTTGAATACTGCTCCCAGTTTTATGTGTGAATCGATGCTGTATCTGGTGAATGGTGTATCTAGAACATTGAGTTAGCTACGTCACGGCTACGCGGGTTCCGTTCTCATGTTCGCAAAAATACTGCGACGGTCAGACTCAAATCAGAACAGGACCTGGACTAGTTGGGGCCTTGCGGATTTCCATCGAATAGAGGTTGTATATGAATCTATGTTCAAGGTGTTTGACCGAGTTGACGGAGTATCGATATTGGACAGTGCCGCTGCTTAGTCAGCAACTACTCAGTCAATTGAACCGCCATGTACAATGGAATCGGGTTGACGACTCCCCGCGGAAGGTCCGTTCGAACACTGTCCCTGAACGTCACGAACGTCTTATCATTTTTTTTTCTAGCGGTACGAATGGTTACGTCCAACGCAACCTGTCTGTCCTCCGGACACACGAAACCCTTGCCGAGCGAGCTGCGGCGTGGGATGTCGCACCTCCCAAACACAGGGAGCCCGACGAGGCGATCTTGGAGCATGAGCGAAAACGAAAAGTGGAGGTCAAGTGTTTGGAGTTGCAACTGAAGCTTGAGGACGACGGGTACGTCGAGCTTTCGTTCTGTGATGGCGTCCCACCACCCCCATGTTGCTAATCCATGTTCTTGTTTGGTCGTCACAGACTCGAGGAATCAGAGATTGAAGTCAAAGTGGCTGCGCTGCGTGAAGAGCTTTTAGCGGACCTTGCCTCGCTCGCGACGTCTGCCAAAAACTTGAAAGCGTCAGATACACATGCCATCGCCGCTGCCAAAAAAACCGAGTTGGACAAGATGGCCCGTGCACTCGGTACACGCAGAGACTATACTGAAGGCGACGCCTTTGATCGTGAGAAACAAGAAGAGAACAAGCGGATCCGGCTCATCGAACGCGAGGAGCGCGAAAAGAAACGGGAGGAGGAACGTGCGAAGATGCAGGAGCAGCGTGAACGATGGGTGGCAGAGAAACGGGAGAGGGATCGGTTGAGGAGGAGAGAAGAGGATCGAATCAGACGGGAACGTGAAGCAGATGAGTTGAAGAGAAGGGAAAGGATGCCGCCGCCACCCGTGCCGCCTTACCGAGAGAGGGCAGGGCGAGAATCCTATAGGAGGGCATCGCCGCCACCACGCCGTCGCGATGTGGCGTATGAGCGCACGCGGATGCGTTCACAATCACGATCGAGGTCGAGGTCACCTGATCCAGCGCGCCGTCGTCCCCCACGTTCGCCCCTGTATTTGCGCCGACGTTCACCCCCGCCTAGTCGAGCCCCGGAGCGTTCTATCTCTCCCCCTCGACGTCGCTCACATTCCCCGTCCCCACGTCGTGGTCGTAACCGATACGACTCGTCTTCCCCGCGACGGGAACGTGATAGGAGTGAGTCGCCGGTTCGTGATGACCGCTCTCCCCCTCGTAGTGATGACAGTCGAGAGGAGAGGAGAGGACGAGATCTTTCAGTATCGCCAAAGTCGCCCAAGGGTGCTCGCTCACGCTCGGGGTCAGCTGGGTCTTCAATGTCTGTGAGCACCGACCACAGTCGATCCAGCGGTCGAAGCGACTAAAAAAAAACGTCTTGATGCCGGTTGTGGCTTTACTAGTTCTTTCTATTTCGTGTCCTTGTAAAGTTGTAGGTGATGTAGTGCCGCGAGTGTCCTCGGTCACTGGAATTTGCTTGCCTCAGCTAGGGAGAATGTGATCGCAATCGGAGATTGGAGTTTGCGAACGTCACTACGACGGCAGCGGTGCAGGCGATTCGGGGTAGTTAAATAACACACCAAGTCTGTACGGTACTCAGAGACTAGCAATGCTCCAACGAGCGAACTCAAAAGTCCGCAGGCGCACATATACGGGATATATGTGTGCCTCCAATGTGTCCTTCTGAATCGGACCACGAGCATCAACAGAGTCTAAGAGACTTTCTCAACAGTTATCCGTAGCGGGCTGCATAAAAGACACGACGAAGAGCCGAGCACTGTGAACGCACCGCTCAGAACAGTCATCCTACTCAAGTCCCTATGCCCTGATTAGAGATTGGGCAACGAGATCGTAGTTCGCGTCATTCCCATCGTCACGCCCGCGGAACTCCCTGCCCCAAGCAGCAGGTTATCGGTTCAAGCCCAGTTCATGCCGTGTAGACAGCTTAGAGCCAGGCAGATCTATTAAATCTTGCATTGTCGCAAGCGAGAGAACACGATTGGATGTGCCAAGAATTAGCCCCTAATTTCAAGGAGGTGTCCGTACGATAATACAATGTATCATCTACCGCGCTGTCGTCTGCTGTCCTCCTGTATTCTGCTTCAATCGGTCAACCAACGGCGCATCAGCCGCGTTCGCAGCAGGTATCTCTAGCTTGTTCGTGCCCTCTTTCCTGTGCGTCCTCGGGTCACCCTTGAACCCTACATAATATACTCTCGACAGATCTCCGCCGACTGAATTACCCTGTCCGCGGTGTGATTGAGTCCGTGATAAGCACACAGTTCCATATATAGTATCGTAAAAGGAAAGAAGCTCCATTCCCGCGAGCGCACTCAGGTAAAGGGCATGTGTCAAGGTTCGAGAGAACACGACTCACGAAATATAGACTCAGTGCATGCACACTCGTGAATGCCGCGATCCTTAGAGGGTACTCCACAGCCCCTGCTTCACCTTCGAGAAGGGACATATCAAGATGTGGCTTCGTATTCTCCGCGTCTGCGAAATCGATAATGTTCGGGTAGTTGGCGAAGACCTTGAGTTGGCGTGGCGCCGTCTCGCCGCGCCCTATTTCCGCCATTCGCATGTGTGGGCACCGTCCAATCAAAAGACGGCGAGGCGATTGGCGACATGAAAAGAAGGGTGTCAGCGGTCGCGGTGAAGTGGTGCGCGAATGACACAAGGAGGGTGCATTACCAAGTTTGAGTATGATGGATTTGATGCGCACGTTCTGGGAAAAGGGAACGTGTATGATCATCTGCAGGCAGGGCCGCATGATATCACCTGCAGGCTCGCCTTGGTTTGTCCTCACCTGGTCATCTACGCCCGAATCTGCAAACTGGCTCGTGTCCTCGCGGTCAGACCATTGTTTGATGAGCTCCTTGGCGCGTTCTGGAACGGCGAGGTTCAGGCCGTACACGCTATCGTCGTTGCATGGGCTGAACAATGAATAACGAGTCGGGTTGCTAGGCTTACTTGTCCCGATCTATGTACGTGAACAGGTTCGAGTAGTCTGCACCCGCGCCCGAGTTCGAGCCTTGGTCCGACATGCTTGCACCGGGCAGCCCTGTACTTCCAAAACGGGAAACCAGACACAACCAGCGGAAATTTGGACCGACGTTGACTCGAGCAGGATGAACAGACTCTGCCTCGCTCCCGCACTGCGGAGGCCGTTGCATGCACGGCCTCGCATTCCCAACCCTACAAGGTCCTATTCACTCCCCTCGTCCTCGGGCAAGTTCCCCCAGACCGCCCAAGCCGAGCCTTCTTCGACCGCCGTCAGCACGCCTTCCAATGCAAGCGCGCCTGCGTCCCTGCCTGGAACACCTCTTGCAAATATCCCCCAAGATGGGTTTCTTCCAGACCTCATGCAGTATGACAAACTTTTGGACGAACACTCCGTCGCAGAGTTTCCCCCAACTAAACGCGCCCCCTTTGCCAACCGCGTCATCGTTCGCAATGATCCCTCCATGATTATTGGCAACTTTTACGACACTTCTGCGCAAGATTCCTCCCGGATAGAGGCACTCGAGGAGCGCGAGGACACCCAGGATGAGGAAGCCGAGGAATTCGAGGACCTGGACGACGAAGAGGCGGTGGGCGACGTCCACGACACGACCAGCGAGTCTCCGCTTACGCCGAAACAAGTCGCTAAACTGCACATGTACCCACTCCTCATGCGCCGCGTCACGCAACAAACCGGAAAGGGAAAAATTCACTCCATGTACTCCCTTGTCGTCGTCGGTGATGGAAACGGTCTCGTCGGGTATGGTGAAGGCAAGGACGAAGAAGCGTCCGTGGCGCGCGAAAAAGCACTCGCAAAGGCACTCCGGTCGATGGACTATGTCGAGCGGTTCGAAAAGCGGACGTTTTGGACGGACATGGAGAACAAGTTTGGCAGTACCAAGATTATTCTGCGTCCGCGGCCTGTTGGGTTTGGATTGAGGTGTAATCCAAACATACACCAAGTCCTAAAGGCAGCAGGTATCAAAGACGCGAGTGCAAAAGTATGGGGGAGCAGGAATCCACTTATGGTCATCAAGGGTTTGTTTAGGATGCTCCAAGCTGGACATGCGCCGTTGAGTATGGGTGACGGAGTGGGCGGCGGTATGAGGCGGTTAGACAAAGGAACTGGTCTGAGGAATAAGAGCGCGATTGAGAGGGACAGAGGCCGAAAAATGATGAATCTAAGGACATCGTAACCATGCATTCCGATACCAGCTGATTAATTCAGGTTATTAGAACTTCATACTGACATCCCTCGAGGTCCTGGTGTATATTCACGCCGTAAGAGGACAGAAAATGGATTCGCAAAGTATATTTGCGAATTGCTCAGTCGGACTACCGATGGCAAAAAGTCACTGGTCGCTGATTGCATAACGCATAATGACTGAGTCCCTCACTCCATGTGTACTCCTTGGTCTGTCCAAAACCCGGAGGCAGGATACTGGTCATTCCACCGACCTCGAGATAAAGAGAGGCTGTCTTCTCCGTTTCGCCCGTGTAAACAACTGGACTGCCGCGTATAACCGTTAAGCCAAAAGGAAGGAGTACTGAATGGCTACCGAGCTGTAAGCACCCCGGCTTATTTGGGTTGCGTCACTAACATATACCATTCACGGTACTGACTGGTATCAAGACCAAATGAATTAGTACCAACCGACGTGTACATGGCGCATAGATGGGACAGGCATTACAACGGAGGTTCTACCGTCACTGCCGCACCCTCAACAATCATAGCATGATGATTTGGATCCAATGCTTTTATGCGATGATGTGGCGCGCCCCAAGGGCGAGGTGTCGAGCTTCGAATTCATAGAAGATGGAGTTCCCTGCGCTAGTGGGGAAACTGATTCATTATCGCTCTCGTGTCTGACCTGATTGTTTCGTCGTACAGCTTCGCGAAAGTTTTATGGTGCGGACGTTGATCAGACCGAGGTTACAAGAACTCGTAACCGGAAGGTCTGGATCCGATGGACATCGGTGTATCAGGTTGTGAGTCAAAGGCAAATCCTGAATGTCCCTCCGAAAGCATTGGCGCTGCTATCACACCATGATGAATATTATCGCTTCGTTCGAAAGTACACTGCAACCAAGGTGAACCAACTAACAATCATTGTTTCTTAAATAAAAGACCATTGTCGTTGCGTACCATCTTCCCGATCAGATGTGCTATGATAGTTGCCCAGTGTCGGGTATTCCTTGACATTAGGAATATTTAATAAGGACAACATCATAAATTAAAAATGAATGTGAAAGTAAGGTGTGGCTGACCGTTCAACAAGTAGCGCAGCATTGCTGTGCATAATTATGACGGCGGCAGGTTACACCGCCTGTAACGCTGGTTTTGAGGGAATTCGTTTAGGAAAACACCTTTGCTACTTGCAGCAAGTGACGGATCGCATTGTCCCCCGGCTTCGCAAACTAGTAGTCAAGTGCTCGCAACAGTGTATATGTCCAAGTTGTCAGTATTTTTTTCTGCCCTTTCGGTCCTTGGGGCAGATATGTGTTGGTGGTCAAGGCATACTGCCAGATTCTCCGTTTAAAATGTCAGAGGACTCCAGAGGCGGCTGGAAGAGGTAACACACGAGAGAAGCCTGGAAGTTTGCTTGAGGTGACCCACTTTGCAAAATCCGGTCCAAAGGTCCGACATTCCGGTCCGGGGTTCTTGTAGTCTTCTAACGGTGATTTGAAGTTCAATGCTGAGATGCACCTTCTTTGTCGGACAGTAGCGTGAGTCTGTGATTTGTGCAGATTCTCACTAGTACCAGCGCCACTGGATGGCATATGCTCACCATGCTGCACCTTTATGGACCATAATATGAGGCCCGTCGGTGTTCCGAACTCGCTCCCCGCCGGACTGCCGCGCACGGCAATACGTATACGCTGTGGCTGTCATCACACGTTCACCTGCAGCTTCGATGCACGGTAGAACTTTATCTTTGTTTCCCCATCTTGTAGCCCCCAAATATGGGTGACGCTTGCAATTCCGGGATAGAATAAATCACCTCCTGGCCTGGCCTTTGCTGCTTTGTGCTGAGATCTGGATGACGGATCCTAGCCAGGGCAAAGCTTGGCCATATACGACTCTACGGCTCCGACAAGGTGTCCCACTATCCAGCTATCAGGTACCCATTGTAAGCTTATTTTTCCCTGTAAATTCTCCACAAGGACAATCTGTCCCGATGGGCTTGGCCCAGTCACCGTGTTTGTATTGACTCAACATTCGGTTATATTGTCCTGATCACCAGAACCCCGACCTCGATATAGACTCAAAAGGATGAGAGTAGGTGGTCGTTCTCATCCAAAGTTTTCGTTAATTCGGTAGCAAGATACACACTTTTCTTTGTCCTCGTCGTGAACGAGCCGAATTGGCCCACACAACAGTGTAAAAGTGTGGGCCAGTATGCGTCCGAATCCAGAAACCATCCAAGGCAAAAATTTTCTTCAGCGGGTGACCTGGTATTCAACGATCTACGCCTGTTTACGGTCGCCGTCGCCACCTGGCACGCGGCCGTGGCACTCGAACTAGTAGTGACATGTTTCAACAGGTTCATGTATGCCTATTATAGGTCAAGCCTTGCGCCAAGCCAGTTTGCTCGTGAACCGTTCCGTTGGGGCGTGCCGCATGCCGAACTCGTACTTGTGGAGGACAAATGCATTCGTCATGTTAGTACTGACCAGCAGCATCGTCAGACTTGTCTAGTAAGCTTTTCCGTGATTACTCCAGCCCTGCTATGCCCTATCGAGAGATCTTATCGATCTGAGACTGTCAGCCAGGATCGGGTCGATCCGCTGTACCCGACTAGGCGTGAGTCTCGGACCCGTCTGACAAGACTTTACTAGTAACTGCTCACTCTGAAACATTGCAAGCGCGATCAAGGTATTTTATGGTTATATTATGATGATTCTAGGCTCAACTTGGTCAAAGGTTTTACGGTTACCAATCGAATGCAGATCGAGCGACTCCTAACTTACAAATGGTGTCAGGAACGAATTTCCATACAGAGACTCCCGGAATCTCGAACTTCGGAATCCCGTGCCATTTTCTAGAACTTGAAACGAGGTTGCAATTCAACTCCTTTCGTCTATTCCGCCAGTATTCCGCTGTTCTAGAAAGTTTCATGATCGTGCACTCCATGAACCACGTGGAGAAGAATGTATTGGCGCTGTCTTGTGGATCAGTGTTATCGTGATCATTGGTACATAGAATGCAAAGGTGTTCGTACGCCTGGTACTGATACATACATTGCCAACAACAGCAAACAGAAGAAAAGGTGCGAATGAGAAAACGAAGACAGGGTCGTGAACGTCGAAGTGGCTAAATGTACTGCCCACTGACGTGGGTAAAGCGAAGAATGGAGATGCACGGCTTTTGTACAACAAATGCTTTCGATCGTCTATGTGAAGCAGAGTCCTGATGGTGTAGTGACTACATCACTGATGGAAAATAAGAGGGAACGATCGAATGACGGGCGTGGAGCCGCCTATGAGGCTCCAGCGGTAGCAAATAATTTTCCTGGAGAAAACCAATGTCGCCTCCGTGGTCGTGCAGCCTGACGGCATTGTTCGTGCAATCGAGACGTCACCGTTGTATCGATCTGCGATGGCACACTAGTGAGAGTTGCAGACGGAGGCTCCGAAGTAGGTGGAGAAGGCGAGCGACGCCAAGATGACGTAGGACTTGACGTAAAAAAGGAATGAAACGGAAATGCGTCCGTGAACGAGCCTCTCCTGCCTCGATGCTCCTCTTCGCCCCTGCCAGGTGGGGTTCGTGGCGGAGATGTGGCGCGGGGAAATGAAAAGCGCCAGAGAGACGAGGACCATCTCTTTCCTTCACTCCCGTCGGACGATCGGGGGATCGGAATAGGAACAGGCGAACTAGGCCGAGGGAGTGGCCCAGAAATGCCAATTGGGACGTGAAATGACTGAGATGGGAGTGGAGGATGCGCAGATAGTGTGCCTACTTGGGCACGAGCCTCTTGTCGACATGCATCCATGGCCACAGCAGGCACGTAAGGACTCATAGCCCTAGTAACAACAGGATCACGACGCCAGGTAGCCAAGTGTGCAGGCGAAGTATCTTCCAACATCTTCTTGGAAGTAACGTCTAGGTCTAAACCCACCACACTCCCAGAAGAAGACGATGCGGTGGACGGGTATGAGGACGAATAGTCAGTGTCTGAGTAGTCCCATGATGTCGAATCGATGTGACGGCTATCGGGCGTTGCGTACTGACCAAGGTCCACACTCGACGGCATAGCAGATGTCCAAGGAAGGGAAACCTTAGAAATAGAGTTGGGTGAAGGAAGATAAAAGCAGGAGGAGGGTGGGGTGACACTCTCGACTGCGGTGTGCATAGAAGATATCGTGGTGTGCGTATTGCTACTGCCTGTGAAGAATATTCGACGACCACAATCGGTGTTGATCTTGAGAGGCTTCGAGGAACCGAAAGTTGGCCTATTGCGCAACATACTGACGCCTTCGGGAGTGAGCGGAACTGATGGGATGGAACCGGAAGCAACAGGGGATATCGGAGAGTATGTGGATGGTGGTGTGCGAGGGGCTTCGTAAATTTTGAGAGGTTCAAGTACGGCCGATGATGGAGAGCATATGGATGACTCGACAGCCCATGTTACGTTGCACGAGGAATACTCTTCGTCCCAGATTGGATCCCGGATGGAATGCCTATTGTATTCCATCTCCGAATCACTGTCTTTGCTCCATCGAGAGCGAAGCTCGCGTGGCTGGTCAACGGGTTCCCCAGGAGTTGAAGAATCCGAATCACTCTCAATATCGACAGCAATCTCCCACGCACAACGTGCCATACTTCCTTCGAAGATGACACCTTCCGCATAGAAGTGATCCACATGCTGTATTGCAGCCCTAACCTCGGACAAAGTAATGCGACGGCGCCAGTCCACCTCAAGCATACGGCAAAGAATGTCGTTCACTTCGGCAGAAATGGGAAGGACAGTGGGAAGAAAGTTAAGGGGGTCCTGAAGGTATGCTTGGAAGGTGGGGTCCGACGACGATGCCGACTTCCAGGGATTGCGGCCAGTGGCAAGGTTCAGGAGAATAATAGCCAGAGACCAGATGTCATTGAATAAGGGAGAGTAGGACCCCGTTGGCGCAAAGTCGCCTCCTTGACATTCTGGTTGCAGAGAGGTCAATTACGCAAACCAAACCGGAGGGAAACAAGTACACACCTGGACTCATGTGGTAAACGCTACCAGTGCGGAACTCCTCGCTAAACCTATCGGTAGTGGCGAGACCAAAATCGGTGATGGCCACCCGCAGTCCGCCGTCGAAGCACAGCACGTTCTCGGGTTTGAGGTCCCGGTGATATATCCCTAGCGAATGGCAATATTCGACGGCATCAAGAAGCTGGAGAAATATGTGTTTAATTAAGTGATCTTGACCAAGGTAGCGGCAATGATGCAATATTTGAGAAAAGAGATCTCCGTCGGAAGCGTAGTCCATGACAAGGTAGGTGTAGCTGTGCTCCTCTACAACCCGGTGAAGGGTAACAACGTTAGGATGGGCCGAAGCAAGACGATGGAGAGTTATTTCCCGCATATGTAATTGGCGCTGGCGCGAACTGCTATGAACCTGCGAACTGATAAGGCACTTGACGGCGTAGCTGCGCGAAAGCGGGTCTACGGCACGGTACACGACACCATACCCGCCAACGCCAAGGACCTCGACGAGTTCGAGAGTGTCATTGTCGATGAGTGTACGCAGGGCTGGGGGAGGGGTGGAGTTCGCAGAGGATTGCTTGGGTGACATCCTAGGATAGCACTGCAACGACGACTGGGATGGGGAAGACCCAAGAGGTCGAGAAGGAGGCGTCCGAAGACAAGGAATGTGGTGAGGGGTGGCAAGTAGGAGCGAAGAACGAGTTAAGCACGCCGGCAATTTAAGTGAGTGACACCCCGTTGCAGCGTGGCAAGCATGAGGCAGCCAGACCCCCAGCTGGTATACGCGGCTGTTCGTGATAGACGAGCGAAAGGGAACGTTTCCTGCAGGAAGGTTCGACAATGTCATGGATGCAGGCCACCTTTTCTATTGCCACTGACTGGTGGGCCACAGGAAGATCAGTCATCATTTCAATATCGACCATCGAAGGATCACCCCTAAAAAGGCAAGCAGACGGGAGTGGAAAGGCGGCTAGTGCGACTGCCGGTACTAATTGGGAATGCAATGATCAGCACGCCAAGCACTTTGAGTTGAGCATGTCGACACGATACTGGTGCGATTTGTAGACTTTGAGTCAGCCGGCGAGACTCCCAGCCGCGGGGATCGGAAAAAAATATGTATCGTACAGAAAACGGAAGTTGCAAAATGGAAATTCCGAGTCTGGAAGGACACCCGATCAGCGATCGAGCCAAGTAGGGCAGAGACCTTGCTAGTAGACTAATGCGTTGTCAGTAAGCCGGCTGGGCCCTGGGTGGGACCTGGTCATTGGGGACAGGTGTTTACGGCGTACCTTGATCATTGAATCAAATGACGCACGGAAACCGAACCAACCAGTGTGACACAACAGCTTGTGCTATCGGACCTGTGGTTTGTATATAAAGCGCATTGCACAAGGCAGGGCGGAACGCGCTGGCTGCGTGCACAACCGCATCACGTGATTAAGACGCGTCTTGGCGCGATGATTATTACCAAGTAGCGTATAATATGGCAAGTACAGCCACATTAATGTTCAAGGAGATTGATGTATCAGAATGTGAATGGGAAACAATGAAGACCCATGTCAATGGTTAGGATGGCATTTCTCCGAATGACCTGTCATTACTGATAGCTCACTAGAAGTGTTTCCTTTTTCGTATGTTTTCGGGAACACCCGATATGTGATGTCATATACTATTAATCCAGGACCTTACGCTCTATGTCCGGGTGAGCACGATGTCATCTGGTACTCAATCACCTCCGCTTGAAGCGACGGGGTCTCATCTCCCTATGGGCGTATCGTCCATTGATGGGACCTGCTCTGAACCAATCAAGGACATCGAACAACGCGCAGGTAGGCTGCTTCAACTCCTACTACGAGGGTTATATCTAATTTCTGCTCTACGTGTAGAATATTTCAGCGACGCGGTAAGTCGTGGCTCAAAATATGTTGTGTTTTACACCTCACTGCATACCGGAACACAATCCCGAAAGGTCAGAAACCAGTACGGGCAATGCTTGCCCCCTGAGAAGCCGGCCCCTGTGAAGAAAGAGACGCAGAAGTGAGAAAATCATTGCCGCGTTGAGGCATCTGGGAGCCGTGTATCCTTGTTCATGATGTAATTGTACAAACGTTCGAAATAGTCGGTGTTCTACTTTCTCTGGATATCAAGCAAGTATTCGGACCACCAGTTCTCAAAATTTGAGCAACCTAGGTCCCCAACCAACACCACCGTCTCTTCCGTGGACAAGCGACAGTCTCGGGGGCGCGCGACTGCATCCACTGGGACGGAGCTGTCGCGAATGATGTGAGTGATGGATAGGTTGAGGATCCTACCAAATATTTCGCAGATATTGTACTTGGTCAGGCACTCATCAGCAGAATAGTGCACGATTAGGGGTAGAGCCTTGTCCAAATCTGTTCCTCGATTGTGAAGAAAAACGTGAAGAATAAGAAGGAATACACACTCGAAAGACGGACGAGGAATGAGGCTATATCTAAGACATTGGTGGGATACCTCCGTGCATAGTCATCCATCTTGTAAACCCTCCCAGACTGATCATGGACAACATCTAGGAGCACGTTAACAGCGCTATCCGAATTCTTTGGTGCAGGGCCGTAGCTTCGAGATCAAAGCCAGGTTAAAACGAGTCACGAACTCAGTGAATATGACTTACAGCACGGGGATTCGAAGAACGACAATCTTGGCACCACTCACACTTAAGACAGCCTTTTCTCCAGCGAGCTTTGTGGTACCGTACTCCTGTAGTGGGTTACCCTCGCTCCCTGGTTTGTAAGGAGGGTTCCTGCCATCAAAAACATAATCTCCATTTGAGGGCACCTTCTGTGTGAAAAACTACGTGAAGCAACCAAAGGCGGCACATACCTGTGGAAATGTAAACAAGGGTAGCATCGTTATCCCTGCAGATTTGAGCAAGATGTCCAGGGACGTCTTGGTTGAGCTATGTACATAGTGATGTTAGTCATACAAGTCGGCGGCGATCACGAACGCGTACGCGAACCTTTACTGCGGCCGCGGAACCATCCTATACGGCACGATAGCTGATAAAATCTGTTCGGTAGAAGGCTATCCGACCTACTTCTTTAAAGGCATCCGGACGTCTCTCGGCTGCGCAGTGAATCACCCCTGGCATGAATTCGGCCATCAGCGTTGAACTCGGCCAACTTCTGGGGCTCACGGCATTTACAACATACATTTGAACTTGTGCTCACTAAACAGCTTGTGGAGGGTAGCACCTCCTTGGGAGAGAAGATCGTCGGTCAAGTTGAGTCTGATGAGTCCTTCTCTGACTTGTGAGTACGATAGACCAATGGTGTGGGCACCTGCCCGCTGGAATGCATTGTGTACGGCAGTTCCAAGGACGCCAGATGCACCTAGGGACGAAATTGGTCTGTCAGATTATCACAAGGGGCTCGATGGTTAGAACCTGTGACAAGAACACTCTTCATTGATTTGGGATTCAGCGTGATTGAGAAGCCAATTGGTTGCTTGACCTCGATCGATATGCGAGTGAGACCGTATAAGCAGCCAGCTCATAACTCAGTTTAGTTCTCTTTCGCAGGCTGCTTATTGGCTGGAGATATCTATAGCAATGTAGCCCCTGGAACCTAGTAGGGGCCTAGTGTGGGCGTCACGAAGAAATCATCAAAATCTGGGTGTCAAAGTTAAACGTTCAAGTTGAGTGACTGAGTTTCACGTTGGTCGACAAGTTTTGCTTGTTCTTTGTGTAAGCTAGACGACGTATCCGACGCTTGGCGCTCATCAGTATTCCACTGTATTCCATTCATGCATTCCATCTTGACATACACATCACGATGTCACTACTCCTGCATGTATGTAGAGAGGATATCATTTCTTCCTTACATGTATTGGTTTACGAAACATCGCCGCCCACACTTGCCTTTTAAAAGATCAAATGTTCATACCGCCAGAAGTGTGAATGAGCCTTACCAATATCAATGTCAAGCCGATGGACTGTATGGCCCAATCGTGGCGAAGGGCGGGAACACTGAGACGAGCGGGCCAAGCGAACTGGACCAAGCTTTGTATGGGCGACTATTGATCCGAGTCTGTACAACGGCGTGCGGGGAAGATATATGTACGTGGCCAGTATGCCAACGGGCTATTGAAGTTCTGCAGTTCGCCCCTGATTCATTCCTTGAACCTCCGTGAAAGTGCCTCCACCTCCCATGATTCATTTGGCAGGACCACGAAGTAAATCACTGTTCGCGGCCGCTTCACTGCCTTTAGTTTCCTCCCGAGCGGCAAGAGCTAGTATGGCACTGTTGTGGCGGCTTCAGCTAGGCTTACATCTACCTGAACTGTCCTCCTTGTGTTCCTCGTCCGCTTCACTTGTTTTCTTTGATGACAAACCCATAAGTTAGCTCCACCGATGGCCCCGACTTGCACCCCCATCATTGGTTCCATGTGGAATACTAAATGGCTGGGTACGATAAAGTTTACCAAATAGCGGAGCCAGCATTGTTCCAAAGTGGGCAATAAGGGATACGATGGTGACTCTGACGACGCAATCAGATAGCCTGTGAGGCTCACCTGTCAGATAGACAATATCTTGATGACGGCGAATTAGACTACGGGCCCGGCACCTCTTGGAGTGATAACCGCAGTAAGAAAATCGGATTCCTGAGATATTGATCGAGGACGACTGAATCAGATGCTTCACTCGGAACGCGCATGCCGGCTTACCTAGGTCCTGTAACTGGCACATTTACCGTCCGTGGTACAGAATGCTAGCCATTCAGTATTTTCCTGAATCCTGAGCAGGGCTTGGTCTTAACGGTCGTTATTGACGAGTCCCAGTGACTTAATCCAGTGCTGCAATCAAGAGGTCAGCTTGCAAGACAACGACTCAGCCTTGAGCCTAACTTTTGTCCCATTAGCATTCCCATTTCGAGCCCAGCTTCCCGTGACCCATTAGGAGGGATACCTGTGTCTATTTCATCAGGAGCGCTGGAGCCCGGAGTATAATTATTGTGTCGGACTGTACCCGGGCGAGGCTCGGGGCACAACCATCAGGCAGTAACTTGGATATCGGTGTAGAGTGAGTACTACAGGCTGTGACCGTGGGTTGATCTCCAGCGTGCTCCGCTTCCCACATATTTCTCCGTCCCATTAGGAAAATATGCCATTGCCTATGGAGCTAGTACGATACTACAGTACTCAGGTTCAGCGTTGTTGGTATCCCAGATTCACATCAGACGGAGATATGCTTCCGATCCAATCATTTTATCACATGTGCATCTTCATTTGGGTTGGATATCCGGAACCCGGACGAAGCGAGAAATTTCCTTCAGGGCTTCATCAATCACGGCGTACTTATGTGCTGGCCAACATATATTAGTGGAAATCTTCCCTGGGGCGGGATTTGTATGCCCCTGGTTGCCTACTAGTAGGCGGACATGTTAGTTCTCTGCTCCATTGCAGAAAAAATTAGGCCCTTAATTTTCGAGTCCACGCTAGCCATTAGGTCTTGAACTTCAGAGGCTTGAGCGGAATCGATCATAGGCGACGCGCGACATACAGCGTTTAAACGTTTGGAATTCCACACGTCCCCTGTCACGTGTGACATGTGACGCCCCCACTACTACATCCTCCAAAGAAACTGGTTTGCGCAACCAGGGTCACGGCATTACTTTTCGCCTATTGCGGACATACCGTCTAGGACTTTGGAAGATGACATTTTCATATCATCGCAATGCTTCTGCGTCCATGGCCGAGTTCTCCATGAAGGTTCATAGGGCTTGCTGCAATGGCACCCGACTCCTAGCTAGTACTGCTTGGTGCGTTCTTTTGCTTAGCGGATTGAGTCTGGCTTTGCGATCAGGTTGGCAACCGGCTGTTGCCGAGCCGTATTTGGATTCCTCTACGACGCACAACTAAGCGGCGTCAAAGGTGAAAAGGAAGGGCCAACAACCAGCGCCTCACCGATGTGGTTAGACGGTGGACCAACTTGAATGTGAGTTCCATGAAAACCGCGTAACCCTCCACAACGTAAAGGTTCTGAATCCAGCATTACTACCAATGAATTGGCACTCTTTTTTGCACTCAGACTTGTCCCCCAATGTTGTGAGCGTTTCCCTGTGAAGGTTGTCCACGAAATGATAACTTCGACCGTACGTGCCGGTTGCACAAGGCCGCGCATAAGTTTGATCATCATTGGCGTGTGAATTGAACAATAGAGCTCTCTCAGTGCCCACGTACTTTTCAAAAATCGGATGGCCCCGAGCTGTGCGATTTGATCGCGCAGCTACGTGAATTATGCTATCCCCCGGAGCAGAAGGTGCTGAGGCACGGACCTACACGGTTACGCTCTCACTTCTATGTATGTCAGATTGAGGTAATACGCTGTACGACAGGTCTGTCGGACAAACTTATATTAGATGGGAAGACATTGCAATGCTCAAAGTGGTGCTCGTCACTTTCACGCTTTGAATTTTCTGGGCTCAGGATGATACCTCTCAAACCTTCCTTTCTTACTCAACCTCCCACGGAACCCCTCACGGCGCCCTCAAACTATGTGCAGGCCACCAGATTCGAGAGGCGGCCCACTTCTTCTTACTCGCATATTTCGTTCTTCCGGTAAGCTGAACGCAAATGCTATAAGTACTATTTCGACCATGTCCTCTAGCTCTTTGCTCTTAGATATGCAAATATACAGCCCTTCTATTAAAGTGGTAATACAACCTGGTCTAGAGACTTTGCAGCCCCGTCCGGTGTTTGGGGATCAGGATAAGATCGAAGGAAAAATTATACTTGACCCCAGCTGCTCGCAGAGTGGCCGTCTAACGATCTCAGTATGTTCTACTCGACTGCTTTGTTTGTTCCTGGCTGAACCGAGTTCAGCTGGAAGGAATATTTGAGTACTTGTTTGTCGAGGACAATCCGAGTGGTCAACACCCCCATAAATCTATGATCAGACGACATCGACAAGTATTCGTGTCTTCGTCAACTTCCATTACCATCTCTCCCATTTCCGATTCTCGATCGACCATTCGTGAGGCCCTTAGCGTTCGTAAGCGACCAAGTACATCAAGCTTGAATAGCTCCGCATGCCGTTCTTGTGAATTTGGTTTTGAGTTTCCTCGTGGATCTCGGCCTGGAGAGGAGATACCGCCAACCTTCTCGTCAAAGAATCCTACTGGAGATTCTCTAAGACAGTTGCACATGGAAGAACTCGATGTTTCTTATCGGATCACGGCAGCTTGGGAAGCATTTGACGGATCTGAGAACCAGGCCGTGTATGTCGATCGCAGCATACAGGATAACGTCTGACCATTCTTTTCAGATTAGAGGCCCCAGTATTATTCCAACAGGACAGCAATTTTGGCTGTTCAGTCATAGAACCGGAATCCTGGCTGGAGATGCCCTTAATCTCCGAACGTCAGATTCCGTTCAGCTGTGCGGTGAGTGAATAAGTAGCATGATTTTGAAAATGAGACCGAGCATAGTCATCACAGGTAACGCTTCCACGCCCTCAAACATTTTCCCGCAGTAGTTCCATTCCATATTTTGTTGTGTTCACGACGAACACTAGATTACCATGTTTAATCAAGGAGATCGCTGCTGATGCAACGATAGCTGTATCCCTTATCCGCAAAATAACTGTAACATCTCAACGCGTATCGCACTCACCGATTCTCCCAGACACACTACCTGCTAGCGACGACCCTGATGCCCAAACCCCTCTATTCGCACCTCGTCCTAGGCCACTCAAACGGTCAACTAAGGTGCCTGCTCTATTTTACGCTCGCGAGGAATCTTTTCCTGCAAGCAAACCACTACCCGAGCTCCCAAGAGAGACCATCTCCGTGTCGCGAACCCTGTGGACACAGGTCTTCATTGGATTTCCAAAACGTCCTCGGCCAATCGATACGTCGCAGAACCTTCCGGATGGTCTCTACAAGGGAAAAATGCAACTGTCAAGGGATATGATGCCCAGTGTGGACTGGCCCGGAATAAGCGTGAAGGTGATGACTGTTGCTATGTACGGCGGTTAAGCGTATCTCACCTATTTTTTCATAGTACTACCTTGATATTTCCGTCTTGGCCGGCCAAGACGATGTAAGGGCGCGTGTACCTATCAAAGTTTATTAGCTCCAATGAACCCTTTCTCGGGTAAGCTATAGCAACCGTGGCTGTTGGCCTTAAAGGCAGTGCTGCCACTCCAGGTTGCATTCTTATTCAATTATTGGCATCTATCTTAGACTTGTGCACTGGCATTACTATTTTCATGGAGCGTGGACACTGTATTGAAGCATGTATTATCCATATGCACGACATTTGGACCCGATAGGGTAAATCAAAAATGAGCAAGGCGAGGCCAGTCACGCATGTGATGCTCGACTGATGTGGGTACTAGTAGCTGGTTATCCAAGCTGTTTCCACTCAAATTTACTGTCTATCTGGCTGACGATTCAAACGTTCATATCTCCGTGTCTTACGCGCTTTACATTTGCCCGAGCCCTTGCTCAGGAGACATGTTTTGAATTACCGCTTGGATCACGCCGTTACGCCTGATTACTTCATTCGGCAGTTGACACTGGTTGGGTGGCTTGGGCCACACTTATTCAAGTTTCGGGGACTCACGCTGCTGGTCATCATTTAGGACACAAATACTAGTGTCCGGACGACTCACCATTTAAAGTCTCGAGCTGACTTTTAGGCGCACATCATGCGAAACGACGCGATAGACACTGCTGTCGATCACCCGACTACTACCTGGGAAGCAATGCTGGGAGGGAACGTATTCTATCGACGTTTACAACTCTATTCGATACCAGGAAAACTTCCTGACTTGAGCGACTTTGTCATCGCCGGGTGTCGAAATGGTGGACCCATTGGTGCGTCGCGTACTTGATAGCGACGACGAGCCACACATATTAATGTCTTCCAACTATACTACAGCTCTCATGCGTGATACGTCGAAAATAGTTGCCATTGGTCGCGCTGGGCCCGCTTTCTCGAGATCTCAGATTCAAGTATTTTCTTCGGCTGGCGAAGGATTGCTGTCACTCAATGTAGGTATCATGCTATTACACTCTGAACAACTGTCGTGACCGGTGGTGGGAAGTGGGACCAGGGGAGAATCATTCAGTTCGGATGGACTACCGACGAACGTTTGGTAGTACTCAATGAAGAGGGTGTCTACCGATTATACGACCTCCAAAACGACTATCGACAGCACTCCCTCGGGTCGGAAGCCGCAGAGATGGGAATTATAGACGCACGAGTTCATGAGAACGGATTAGTTGCGATGACGGGATCACTGACGCTCCTGGAGATAAAGGATTGGGAGGGTGGAAAACCGCTCACGCTGGCAAATCCTGGTATGTATACGTGACGTACATGTGCTTGACGTGAGGGACTAAACTGCGGAACACAGGATTGTCCGAGCCACCGCATGCGTGGGCCGTCATTCCACCCGATCAGAATATCTCGCGACATGTCGAAGTGCTGCTGTCAGTGGAAACATCGATTTATGCAGTTGATAACCTGGAAAGCATAGACCAACGTGTAGCGCGCGGGCCGTTCTTGAGGGTCTCTCCGTCGCCTAACGGCAAGTTGCTGGCGCTTTTAAATTATAATGGTCTTTTATGGGTCGTCTCGACCGACTTCCAACGCAGCCTCGCAGAATTCGACACGAAAACCATTGGTGCAGAGGGCTCAATTATGCAAGTCGAATGGTGCGGAAACGATGCTATACTCGTCACGTGGAACAACCTTGCACTGCTAGTTGGACCGTCAGGCGACACTCTACAGTAAGTCGTAGAATATACTGAATCTCCTGAGAAAGTGAGCAATGATAGGTATTTCTATTCCGGAGCAACGTTTGCAGTCACTGAACTTGACGGTGTGCGCGTCATCGGTCAGGAAGTCTGCGATTTCATACAGAAAGTACCCGGTACGGACAATACTGAACGGATGCTCACGGACTAATACCACCATAGCATCATCAATGTCGGTTTTCCGGCCTGGTTCTACATCCCCGTCTGCAATCCTGTTCGATGCTTGGGAGAGTTTCATTCGGCGTTCATCCAAGGCAAATGAGAGCATTCGGAGCATTCGACCTGAACTTGCAGCGGCTGTCAACGAATGCATCGACGCTGCCGGGCACGAATGGGAACCATACTGGCAACGCCGACTCCTCAGCGTCAGTTCGCTACAACTTCAAATTGCCTTTGTTTGACGAGTGAAATATTTAGGCGGCGAAGTTTGGTTGGGGATTCTTAGATCTTTACAACCCCGGTGATTTTGTTGCGATGGGACAAGCACTGAAGGTGTTGAACTCGGTTAGATTCTACGAGATAGGGATACCCTTAACCTATTCCCAGTAAGTGCAAGCCAGACTTTTTCGACATCTTACTGAGGGTTGCATGACTCAGATATCAATACGTGTCCCCGATGTATCTCATTACCCGGTTAACATCGAGAAACTTGCACCTTCTTGCGCTTCACATCTCGTCATATCTTTCGCTCAAGGCGGACATTGTACTGAAGCACTGGGCTAGCGCAAAGATTGCGCGTTCTAAATCCTCTGCCACAGACGCCGAAGACATGGAATTGTGCAAAGTGATTGTCGACAAGTTCGAGAAACTTGGAAAGGGTGCTGTCAGTTACGCAGACATTGCACGCCGCGCGTGGGAAGTCGGCAGGGCAGGCCTGGCAACCAAGGTGGGCACACTTCGCATTCTATTCACTGTCAGCGTTTTGCCAAAGGTCGATCCACCCAAAGCTTCTCGACCATGAGACGCGGGCTTCAGATCAAGTACCACTCTTATTGACCATGAAGGAAGACAAACTGGCATTATTGAAGGCAGTGGACAGTGGGGATACGGAACTCGGTGCGTTTCTTTTTTTCTGTCGCAATCGACTAACTGAGTTTTTTTAGTGTATCATGTTCTACTGCATTTGCACAAGCGGCTTTCGTTAGGGTCTTTCTTTCGTTTGATCGAGGATGGAGGAGAGCCCCTCGTACCCGCGAGTAGGTTGCTCCAGGTGTATGCTCGGGAACAAAACAGGGAGATGCTGCGCGATTTCTACTACAGTGACGACAGGAGAGTAGAAAGTGCAGTGCTTGCGCTAGAAGAAGCGACTCAGATGACAGTGCGTGGGCTTTTTGCCGATTTTATTCACACTTCTGATCAACCAGTCAGGATCAAGCAGCCACAATCACATCTGTTAAGGCTGCGGAAAAGTTCTTTTCCGAGGACAAGGATCGTGGCTTTGAATCCAGGGTACGTTCGGATTTGAAGCGCTGAAACTAAAAGCATTGATATCAGAAATACAGATGATGGACGAGAGCGCGCGTTTACTCGCAATGCAGCAGCAGCTTGAGAAGGACACCGATGGCAAGATCAAATTCTTTGGACAGAGTGTCTCTGAGACAATACGAACCTCTCTGATGAACGGGATGGGCAAGAAAGCAGACAAGATCAAGAACGAGTTCAAAGTGCCCGACAAACGGTGGGTGGTCCGCCCTGCTGGAACAACAATGATATACATCCAGTGAATCTCACTTTATTTTTTGACATAGATTCTGGTACATTAAACTTCATGCTCTGACAGCCCTTCGAGACTTTGACGCTCTGGATGCGTTTGCACGATCGAGACGAAGTCCCATAGGATACGAAGCGTTCGTTCGACATCTTGTTATAGCTGGGCATCTCAAGGAGGCTGCAAGCTACGTTATACGATGCGATGCCTCGAAGAGGATAGAATTGTACGTTCTTTGCGAGGACTGGCGGGCTGCTGGCAGAGAGTGCAAGGAAAGAGGTGATAAGAAAGGATTGGAGTGAGTTTTCTTACTGTCATCCAGCGAGTCATGCCGACATTCTGTCAGAACGTTGAAGAAACAATGTCCAAATTCGTTGATCGCACGGGAACTGGATGTTATCAGCGCCTCAATGAAATGATGAAACACGCTTCTGTATTTCTTAATTACAGTATGGAGTAGCTTGTATCCCCCACCTCCTGAGACTACTAGACCCTCTAATCGATACCTACCTCCGTGACTAGAATTGAAACAGGATGTCGAGGGTGATCATGTTCTATACCATCCGATCCCTGTTTTGCAACACTTCTGAGATGTGACATTAGATTCGGATGGTGACGATAAGCACAAGAAAAATTTAATGGAATCGATGCTGTCCACGGTAAGGTTGCACAAGGCTTGTATCACGGCCTCTACTACCGTTGAAGCTTGAAGTTTGCTACGAATGGAAGACGCATTCAAGCATGGTAGTGTGTGCATAACATTTGTAGTATAAC
>JBBPKE010000032.1:4349-58166 GCA_038089095.1 Tylopilus orsonianus | reverse complement strand
TGTTGGAGGTGGTGGTGGTGGTGGAGAGTCGCGGGACGCACCACCACCATCGATGGCTGACCACGTCCGAAAGCGGAGACCGTAGACCGTAGACCGTTTGAGACGAACGTGTGATCGTCAGGTGCGGGAATGTGCGGTTGCAGCGCGGTGCGGCGAATCGGAACGTTTTGAGGGTGGTTGGGTGCGGGGCAGCTGTATATATGTTATATCGGTGACCCACACGGCGTGACCGGCGCAGCGATCGAGACCAACGCCCCGGGATGGGCAAGGGAACGAGGAAATACATGACGAACCCGATCATGATGCGTGATATATGACGTTGCGCACATCACAGGGCAGTACGCGGAACAGGAAGTAGGGAAGCAACACGAAGAAGAGGTAATACACAGGGCGAGGGAGCGACGGTACACCACTTCGGGTACCCATCGGGCGCATCCGGATCCTGCAGTTGGATCAGAACACACAGCAGTTGATATACGCTCGTACGTTAGGCTATACGTGCGCAGGTGAACATATTCGTGATCGCTGCGCGGGCAGTTTCCGGAAGCTGCGCGATATGCTGCACAATCGTACAAACGAAGTATACATAGGGGTGATCCAATCAACGGCCAACGACTTTAGGGGTTGCCAAGGGCTCGCCCTGCGCCCGGGGTTCCCATTTGAGGTGTCCCGCCATCTACGTCCGCTGTGCATCATAGTACAGCTATTCGGATAATTCGAATAGAAAGAAGGATATTTCAAAAGGTCGCTGAGGGTGTAAACTTCTTTTTTGTTCTACCGTACGTGGCAGCGTCATCGGGGGTGGACTACAAAAGATGGCTGTTCCAACTCTTACCCAAATGGACGAGCATTCAGACCAAAGAGGAATGGGGACACCCACCTACGCATCAACCTAGTCGTTTACGAGGTTGCCATCCCGAGGGCCTCTTGTTCGCCAAACAATAAGACAGCAATGCGATGTCGGAACAAGACAGACAGAAAGAAAAAGGCAATCGTACGATGCGCGAACCTGTGCCGCCTCGGACCGGCGCTGACGCGTTGCGGAATGGCGGAGCTGTGTGAGAGCCTCTCTGAGCCGTAAGTGCGAACAAACCGTGCGACATGGACACCATCGCTGCCCGTTCATATGAACGTCGGTGGGTTTATATACGGCACCCATGACAAAACGGCGGGATGATTGTCGTCACTTCGTCAACATGATCCGTCGTGAACGAATGCCGACCGTCTCCGTGTTAACCATCACGGTCTGCAGAGCCAAACAAGAATCGGACTTCGTCGGTGTTCGTCCGACGACGGAGAGCAATTGCCCTGAACTAACGACAGCTATCATACACTGGTGTCGGTACAGGCGATGGCGTAGCGACACACCCACACACGGGCACAGCTCCATTGACAGATCAAACAGGCACGGGATCGAATGTCACAGAATGGGCCCACATTCTCCCGCAAAAACGTTAACTAGACTTCGCTTGCTGAGCAAACGTCGATGGGTATTGTGGGTAACCCGAGGACGAGTAGAACTTGCATGCTGTGATGGAAGGCTCATGTCTGAGAGGGCGGGCCGGTCAGTCCGGTTAGCATGAGCGCCCAAACGTTGACACTACGTAAGCTCCGTTGAGAGACTCCATTTGCCGTGTGCCTCGTGTTATGCGTATAGGGCAAAATTTGCCCGTGGATGCGGGATGTCGTATTTAGACCACTAAAAAGGCATGTGTATAATGGAGCTCGGGCCACGATACCGCACGGAAGACATTGTCCTAGAGATCACCAGAACGGAGCGGACCATGGGGCGGTCGCGTGTCTTCCCTCGCACAGATAGCTAGAGGCAAGGCGGTGCTCTCTGTGATCGTACGAGCATCAGGGATTAGGCGCGGATTTAGGCTTTATAATCGGCGAGATCAAAGACAATGAGCTCCTTTTGTCCGTGGAATCGAGCGCTGTGACCAGATTGACGCTCTAAAACGACTTATCTGTAGAGCAAGCCAACATCAGACATCGACATGCCATCCTGTGGCCCGCGCCATGATTGCCTTGACCAGAACAAGACAGCCAACTCATCGAACAATTCGGGCGGTGGCTCATATCGCCACCAACCCTAGTCAGAGCTCTAGCATGGCTTCCTTTTCATCTCGCGCGCAATATATTTTAGATCGCACCGCATGGTTCCTTGGAAGAACTTTGCTGTTGGCGGAGGTTGTCGCCATGTCGTGCCTCGAGGAACGGTATCATGATTATGGAACGGGCTCGCCGACCGCCTTCCAAGAACCCGTTGGTATCGCTGGGGAGGGTGAAACATCAGAAGCCTTGCCAGCGAGCCCTTATCGAACCCTGAGGACTTGAGGAGCGGGAGTGTGAAACTCCAAAACGGCTGACCAAGCACCGACGAAATAACCCCATCGATGAGCACGTCCGTCCAATTCAACACCGCCGGGAGCCCTTTTTTTGTTCCATGGTGAGCATGCGCCCAGGAAAGCCGCCATCTGAAAAAGGATAGGGATGGGATAAACAAACGTCTCGAAGAGGAAGGTTCCAGCAGGAACGTCTGATAGATGCCACCCCAAATTAGCACTCACTTCCGAACTGGCCCTCACAAAGGTTTGTCAGCATAAGAGGTTGTTTCGAGCGACCATAATGATCATCAGCTGTACTGGGCCCTGTCTCGTTATCGGTGCCGGGCTGTGTTTGTGTTACCTCAGAGACGACGCTAAACGGAGGTGTACACCAGTCCTTTGCCGTTGATGCCACAGCTGATGGGCAAACGCTGACGTTTGTGAGAAGTGCTTATCCCCGCTTGAGCACCGTGCGATGTTTCACTAGAGCAAGGTCCGTTTAGCAGATGTTTTTGGCTCTTTTCTTGTATTCAGCAAAACTTGTTCTTTATAATGTACATATGCCTACGAAAAAAGTTTGTATGCAGCAGCTATTGACACATGATATGCAGCAGGAATGCCCAATGCGAGATGAAGCAGGTAAGGTCCTTCGCCATGTCGGTACTCCATGTCGCCCACCCTTCGAAGGAACGAGCGGGGAAGGGTATAGATAAGTCCTTAAATACGCGGTAGGCGACCTGGGATAACAGTGAGAGTGGCGAGTATACAATAGAAATCGTCTTCAAGACGACCGCTCTAAGCAAATAACATGAGCTACAATACGGGGGGGGGGATTACCAGACGGCAGGCGAAGCGAAGGCAAACATCTTGGTTTTGGAATGAACGATGAGAACGGTCTCTGGCTTTGCGAGACCTGGCGACGACGAGGCGGACACAATCTTTGCGGTATAGTCCTCGATACCTGGAGGTGTAGGAGGAGAAGCAGATGATGCTGGGGAGGTCGACGGTGAATACGATGGAGAAGGGGTATCGGGGGTGGTGGGAGGCGTCATATACGCCGCGGAAGGATTTGGTGGTGGGGGGAATATGGGCTTTGGAGGAGAGGGATACCGTTGGCCATATGATGGCGATGGACTTGTACTCGATGCCGAGGCGAAGGGGTTCGCGGTGGGTGGCGGAGTCGACTTTTTCGTCGATGGCAGAATATACGTTGGGTAAGGTCCGGGACCTACAAAGTCCTTGCGAATCATCTCTTCGAACTCCTTGAGGGTGACCGGATCTACGTTGAGCTCCCACTCCAAGTACTGGCACATCTCGCGCTCCATCTGGTTGATTTCCCGCAGCTGGAACATCCCCTGAGCCACTATCGACCAGGACTTGTTGGAGTACGTATCGTCGCAGATGACCTTTGACGCGAGCATGAAGGCGGAGATGAAAAGTCGGTGGCCTGACGATCCCCGAGCAGTCGGGAATCGAGCCTTGAGCCGCTGTAAAAGGACGAGGGCGGCAAAAGTTACAGACGAGTGGAGCTTTGTCCTGTGGAGAGCATACGCGATAAAGTGGGGCAGCTTCACTGTCGAGTTGGACGAGGACGGGGGGTACTCTGGACAGGCAAACAGATGAGTAATAAAGCGACCACATAGTTTTGACGTCTGCTCGTGGCCGTAAAACGGGTCCTGCCTGCTCGACGTTGGCTGTGTCGATGGGGGTTTGGTCGAGGGTGCCTGGAAAAGAAGATTTTAAAAAAAAAGCGTAGCCAAAAGAGGGGGGGTACTTACCGAGGGCTGGGGGTATGCGAGACGGGGATGAGAGGCGTTGTGCGTAGACCTGAATGGAGAGGGATGGCTAGCAGCGACTGGACCATGCACGGCTGCCATTGACGGGGGGAAGGGTGGCGCAGGAGGGAAGCAAACAAAAACGATGTTGCGGGCTATTAGTTCGGAAGCACTGCAGAGGGAACCAACGTGAGTATATAAATCTCGTCCAAGTCCCTGAGAACCAACAAGGTTTCAAAATACCGAACGTGGCAAGATTCATCTAGATCGCGCAAACATTTTAAAATAAAATGGTTGCATATTATGTCACCAAAACGTGCCGAAATGCCAACCGACCGAAGCCGTGCATATGCCCAGCCATTTGTGTTGGGACCTGCCACCGCGCCGGTGCGGCACATCAATTATTTACTATTATTATCATTGCCACCGCCAAATATTCCGTGGAATGAAACAACAGAAAACTCACCGTGGGAACAGTCCAAGGTACCTCTCCCTGCAGCGTGCACTCTGTCTTCGCTTACTGCCTCGAGGACGGAGAAGGACTCCTTGACAAATCTCGTTATCCACCAGGTGTGGGTGATCGGGCACACGGTTCGCTTTCTGCGGTGGGATCGAATGAATGGGTGATGGCGCCACACAGCTTGGTGTCCGCAGAACAGCGAGATGCTGAGCCCTCCACCCCCTACTTTTATAAGCCTTCGGCGCGCCAAGGGAACAAAGCCTCTCCTTGATGAGCGAAAGCTTTGATGCACCTGCTGACAGAACAACCGGTAAATGGCGGCGGTTCCACCATAACCGTGTAGAGGCCTGGTCGGCCGGATACAGATCTGCATTATACCAAATTGCGCCGCCATAGGGCCCGAGCCGGCTCGGTTCAAACCCTTTTCTCACAACATCCGTCCCGAGCAAGTTATCCATTCACCCTCACAATGTTCTAGCCCGCAATGCGCACCGTGTCGACCACGATATTACCGGATCGACACTTGGGCAGTCGGGGGCTTTCCTTTAGCGTCTGGAGTACTCCCTGGATTAACCCAATTCCGCTCCGGATTGTATGCTTCCATCCCGAGCTTTCAACATTTTCTCCGGCCGATATCCCGACTACGCACGATACTTTCCCGCCTGCCGGTTTCACGCGAGCAAGGTTTACCGGAACTCGTCATTACTATCCTCGTCAGAGCCGAGGCTATCGCCTTCGCCCGTGAATGTCGTATTTACTCGCTTACTCTAGTACGTTTAACTCGGATTTCCCGAATCTCCTCATTGTCTGACGTTCTGTCGCATAAGAAGTTCCTTGTGAAATAATGGTAGTAACACAAAATAATCTTGCATAACACCTACACAACTCTCCCGTCTGCCAAAACGTCAATTATTACCTCAGCCTCACGACCTAGTCACCAGCAGTGCTCCTTGGAGTGTACTGATTTACTTACATACTCATTTTGACGTCCCTCGTTTAGAAGCCTCGTGACTTCGCCCCACATGGGCGGAGAATCAGATCCTTGATATTATTTCATGCAGCTATTTTAACATCCCTGGCTTCTGCCTCGCATATCAATGCAGGCATGAGTTTGTTTTCAGCCTGTATCTGATTTTACGTTCGACTCGAGGGCGTGATGTGGATGGCGTTTGTGCGTGGTTGATAATCGCTACACGATATTCCTCCATACCCACTCCAAATGGGCTCCCTTGCCTCTGGTATGGCTGTGAACTATTACTGGAATGCCATCAATCAGCTCCTGCTGGGAGGTAATCTGCATTGACCCGGCGGCCACACTAGCGGAGGCGGTCCCTGTGACCCCTCACCGACCCCTTGCCCTGACTCCTGAGTTACCCTCTACATCACCTCATCCAACCCTTTGATTATCGTCTTAGGTTAAAGCCAGCATTTCTGTTCAATTGAGAGAATTTCGCACAAATCAGTAGGAGATACCGTGCATCCGCCCCGGCGCATGGGAACATGGTCCCACCTTTTAAGGAGATGAGTGGTGATGCTGCCCAGGATCGCGCCGTAAATCAACTACTGGTGAGAGCCTCAATCTTCGATGCCCGGGAAACAGTTAGAGAATTAGTACATATTTGGTTCACTGTCGTGCCCAAGCTGAGACACGATGGTACGTTCGTGCGATCCGGATTGCCCCGGTGCAAGACATGACGCTCCTTTGTCTCCGTCGATTGTTCAAACGTTCATCCCCCAAACCCAGCAATCAGATGGCTGGTTGATTGGACGCTTGGCCAATCGCGATGCCAGCCTGCCAGCAACGTTGGCAAGCCTCCAGCTCCAATTTGATAGTGTGTGGCTTGATGAAGTTTATCGATGCTTGTCATGTGCATTGGCCGGATGACGCTAATGATTGTGTGGCATCCTCTTTCATATTCATATACAGCGCACAACGGTTCTGTGATGTAGATAGTCCAAAAGGTCGGGCAGATAAGACTACGACATAAACTGGAATGAGCGGCAAGAACGACGTGTTCTTCCTCCGCACAACCCTACCATACGTTCCTCGGAGAAGCATACCTTATCGTGCGACGTTGGATGAAGTCATGGGAGCATCCGCACCTTTCCTTGCGTGGATACATTTCCGTCACGAGGTAGTTCACGGAAGTCGTGCAAACCATACCTGCGGAACGAGCCGATCCGGATCAAGTTGGATGCTCGCATGACAAGCACGTAAGATTCCTGTCGGGGCCAAGGAGATTCAGTATGCGCGTGCCGAGCTGGCTTGACACGGTGGCAGAATCTAAAGGGAGTGCGGAGCTTGGTTATGCTACAATTTGACCCATTTGACGCGACAGAAGGGCCATGCGATCTGTGACAAAGGCGCGGCTGTGCTCCCGCATCCGTAATGAATGTGAAAGGCTGCCAACTCGAAGGAGTGGACAGGGGTTATCTGGGAGATCATGGTGACGTCCCAAGTTTCAAGAGGTCGCAACTGCGTGAGCATGGCAGTGTATGGACTGTCAATCAGTACGCGCTCTCGGGTCCATACAAAATGGGGATCAAGATGGTACTCCGACGTCGATTATGACGACCGCGATGCGCCGCTAGCCCGCCGAGTGTCCAGAGAGGGCACTACCGTCGATATCAAAGTTGTCACTCTGACACCTGACGTGGCAACTCGTCAGTCTCAAGCCTGCAGGCCTGATCTCTAAATTCACGTCGCTATGTCACGTCGTATCATGACGCACGATTCGGCTCAGTTCCACAGGCCCACCAGACGAGCGAGCTGCCGTATGATATGGCGCTTACTCTCTCCCCGCCTGTCCCACTTGGCGCTTGCCCTGAAAAAGCTTGACTCAAAAAAAAAAAAAAAAGAGAAAAAAAGAAAGAAAATAGAGAGAAATCTTCCTTCCCTATTCTACCCCATTCCGACACTGCAATATATCGCCTATCCCTGATTATTGCATCCGCGTTGACGGCGGCGTTGCGCTCTCAGACGGGCCGATGCCCTAGGTGAGGGGACTCGGGTCGCTCGATTGATATGAATACAACGTGCCTGAATGTGGCGCGTTTGCACAGGGACGGGGTTCTCTTTGCATCCGTTGGTTCGTTTCATCCTCCTGCCTCGCCATCCTACAGGCCCTGTTATTGATCATATCCACTGTCCTATCGTATATAGGACCTGTCGTGAGGCTACATTCCTGACAGAATATTGAGAGCGGATTTTTCCTTCTTTTTTAATGAACTGCAGGTCTGTACCAGGTGCTACGCTTCTCTCCGCCGATGATGACACGGCAACGTCATGTTGTTCGGGTCTAACTTCGCCGCACTAAAATGCATGCATTCCCCCCCAACTCCCATGATTCGCATCTCATCATGGTCTCAGTCGCCTTGGTTTAATTTGCACAATGGACAGTACAAGATGGCTGTATACCGTACCAATAGCGTCATTGTTGCATTGATCGAGCACAGCATGCCTATATCTTGCCATGGGCGCCCCGCTGTCTTGTTCTCTTCCGATTACCGTATCATCATAGCTAACGAATGAACACCAAGCTCTGCAAACTACATTCGATCCATTTGTCAAACGGTCGGGATGCGCATATCCACCACACGGAAACGACGGCGACAAGTGCTCGGCAGCAAGCTCCGCATTGCACGGAGTAACGGGGCATACGTACACAAGTTTTTGGCATGCCCTGCCTTCATCACGAGTTGGAATGGCGTTCCTGGAGCGCCGGTTTCGTCGGGCTCTAGGCTTGTAGGCGGGACGGCGTTGGAAAGGATACCGTCGGCGTTGATGACACCATAATTTGCTTCACGTTTCGCTCATGGTACTTATATGTGCATACAGCGCGCCCCGTTACACCGATGGTCGTTATACAAACACCTTCTGCTGGGCTACTTATGGGCATGGTGTATCTTCGAAACAGTCCGTGTTAGCCGTGGCGCTCCCGTGTTCACGGATCATATCCAGGAACGATTTCTTGCCAACCAGCGAACTGACCATACGCGGAGACCCATGACTGCCTTTTCCGCAGTGGCAGGCCCCCATGTGGTTGAAGATGTGGTTGGTAACGTTTTTCACTATGCTCTTGGATTCATCTCTTCCCTTCTCTCATCGTTGATAGCTGTGGTTGAGTCTATCATATCGTAAGATGGAGAAGGCCTTCCAGGACGGACGAGCGGACGCATGGCACCAGGGGTACCTCGATTCCTCGGAGTGGCAGGGGACTTCATGATCGAGGTCTCTACTAACTCTGTTATCTTATCATTCCCCATTTCCCGACTTCTCCGCGCCGTACAAGCACCTCCTGTCACAGATATTCGAGTCACAGTGCGCGCTGGTTCGCTCATCCATTTTCGGAGTCATAGTACTAACGACAAACCAAGGCAAAGTAAAAATAACGTGGTGCAAACTTAACTTTCCAAGAGGGCTCGTTCTTTGGCGTGATCTAGGCTTCTTTCCTTCACATTCAACACCAGCGAACAGGATTTGCCATGCTGGATGAATACGAGTGATTATGAAGATGAGTCTACGCCCTTCATCCTGCCTGTGGCGCGTGTGGGCCAGTGCGGCGCAAGCACTGTAACGAAAGTATTCAAAAGAGTGGCACGCCTCGAGGCAACAAGGTTTTGATGGGTTAACATACAAACGTCACGGTGAAGAGCCGAGCACGCACCTTGCCTTGTCTAGCGAGGTCACGAGGGTAGAAAAGTGGCACTGGCAGATACAGTCAAGGCGTGCCGTTATTTTATTTATCTTTTTCGCATCGTGCTACGACCGCACCATGCCAATCTTGCTTCATTGGCCACGTTCTGGGGTACGGGCTCAAGCGGTTCCGCTGAAAAAGACATTTCGAATATGTGCCCCGTCGACTGTGGATGGGTAGGGAACGTTCAAGGCAGGCCTGATACGACCGCCCGAACGTGTTGATCCGACGAGGCAGTGGGTTCGGAGTACCCTAGGGGCTCCTTTTTGTCAATGGGAAGGAAGCTACGGAAGCAGCATGTATCGACTTGGATTAGATCGGACGAGAAGGCCGTGCGGAAATCGTCCGTATAGGGTCCAAAAGCGATATGCGGTGATATAGTAAGATATAGATAGGCCCTCTGAGACGGCTCCCCCGACGAGATGCGCGGCGACCGAAGGAATGGAGCCTTACTATCAACGAGGACGGCGTGGTCCATTACTAGCAGCCAAAGTAGACGCCGGCAATGTCCTCCGTTGCACTACTGCGGAGTCTGGGCGGGCTCAGATCTAGGGACTGATGATCGGATGTGATCCGCATGCAATGAGATACGAAGAGAAGGCGTTAGTCAATAAACAGAATGGAAGGCGCGTGCTTGCTGCACGTTGCGCGGCGAATGGCCTACGTGATCGCCTCGTTAGTATAATGGTACCGTCAGTGGCAGGCGAGGTAGTACTGGCGACATCCTAGCGATTAGTGGAGCCTCATGAGAGACTCGGACGTGAATCAAGTCTTCCAGACTTCAGTTGATCGTGATGGACACGGCCACCTCTGGAGTAACCAAGTTTTCCAATTCGCACGTCAGGTATTACGCCCGGGCCCCGTTGACAGTCTAGGCACCTCCGCGTTCTACTTCGCCGAGTCGCACCAGTTCGTACTGCGCGGAGGGACCGTCCAAGCCAGCCTACAACACTTGTGCATTCTTCAAGTCTTGGTATCACAACGCTTTTCCGCGAAGGAAATTTCTTCCACCGGAACAGTCGAAGAGAAAGCCTATCTCCGATCACACACTCGCATTTCTTTCTCACCCTCGGTGGTGTGCACAAGTTGATTCTTCGCATCATGGGTCGTGTAGCCCTTCCTCTGCACCGTGGATTCGATTGTGAAGGTATCCTGGAATAGGCAGCTTCCTTGTTGTTTCTTGCGGCACAGGTCCAGGGCAGCACTTTCCGAAGCGGTATTCTTTGCTTGATGGGGCGGCGACTCAGTAGAGGTGCTTCTGCTCCTGTCGAGTGCTGCCACTGAGCAATTCGGGCGGCTTACTTTCCATGTCATTGTGTGGGGCACCTGCGATCAGTACGGTGGAGATATGATGGCAGTGTGGGCAGATTTTGGATGGCACTGAGCTCTTTCCAGCTGGCTGTCGCGTCGCTACCTGCCTTTGGTTTTGTCTTTGGAGTGAAGCTCCCCATCGGGCACCTTCTTTGTTCACAGTTGTTTCATCTTCTTGGGCTGTGTATCATGCCTGGTGTACTTCGGGAGGAGCAGGGTCCAAACTAGGTAAGCAAACGTGCTTTCTCCATACTGAATCTAGAAACCTGATTACAATGGACGCACTGCCTCAGTTGAAGAACGCGTTTATTGAAGCACGACTCCAGCGCGAAGCCACGCACGGGGAAGGGCCACTTACATAGTCCCCATGGCCAGGCAACATCCACCTCCCGGACGGAACAGTTCCGTAGAAAGGAGCGATCGAGAGATCATTAAGGTCCCAGCGTCATGAGCTCGCTATTATCTTGTCTTTGCGTCCAAGGTTAGACCTCTTTGCTCTCACTGTTAGACAGTCACGCTAACCTATTTCGGATAGGGTGGATAGATCAGTATGCAAGGGAATGGTGTCCATTCTATCGCGCAGCACGTCTAGACTACCCTACACTTCGTCTTTTTCGTCGGTGTTTCGGAAACACACCTGTGTATGTGTTCCATGAGGACTCGTCATTGGGTCTCTTAGGGACGTAATCTAAGTGGACCCATCTCCGGCAGCCTTGCGTTGTGGTGCAGTATCCATCTTCATGTGCGTGTGTGGGGCATCTCTTGAACTGGAATTCGATCAGTCGTAGTATGCTTTATCAACCAGGTGTTGTTGTCCAGGCATCAAACAATCGTCGTTCTGTGTGCTCCCACGCCGCACGCTGATTTACTGTGCCAGCTTCAAGTTCTCTCAAGTTGGATGATCCGAATGATGACGCGGTGGCGGCATCAGCAAGAGGTAGACGCATGGGGTGTAGAAGGTATGCCACTACTGCGTTCATTCGCCCTTGTAACTACTACTGGTACATTATAGGTACCGACATTGTTGTATCCTGCTCGTAAGTAGCTACTTCTCTGCGGTAGAAACATTAGCATTAATGTCCGTGTTAGAGACGTACTTCTGTTGGGGCTGATTCCATCAAAAGTCCATTAAGTGTCATCACTGTTGCGAAACGTTTCTTCACGGAGGCAACACAGTCAAATGTACGCATACAATTACTCACTGCCTTCTCTGTATGAGTAGTTGCGCTGATGGGTGCCGCTAATTCAACCATAACCCACAGGCAAGAAGGTTTATCCTGACCAACGTCAAGGTAAAACTTGCTGACTAACTATTCACAAGCGCCGAGGGGAAAACCCAAACAATTGCTTAGTCACATTCCCCAGCGTAATTCCAAGGCTGCACCGGTGATCGATTGATCAGCCAGGGCCCACCGGGGTGCATTTTATTCATGTGGTGGCTGCGCTGCATCAATGCTGACGCGACGTGCACCGCAGTATCATTGCGTTCGGGCTCGGTGATGACTGCTTGGATATAAAAATTACCTGTCGGCCCTACGCAAAGCGCGATCATGAGCGGCGGGCAAGTGGAGGCTTTGAAATCACTCTTGTTCATATATCGGTGGCCGTCCTGCGACTAACCGGCCTTGGGCATGCTGCAGCGGTCGTTGCGCTGTCAAGTTTATCAAATGACGACCATGCCTAATTAAGCATGCGCAGCGGGTCGGGAGTTTCGTCCGTCCGCCGTTCGATCAAGTGGTTAGTAATCGAGACCGCCCGAATAACTGCGATAGCACGTTGAGGCGGGTTCGGATCTCACAGAACCTGGGCTGGTCTATCACGGATGCACGGGCCGGTTCTATGTACAACCTGTTCGCTGCGGATGTGATATCAGAAAGAGTGTTCTGATTTCGATGTATCAGTTTTACGGATACTGGGAGGATGTGGTTAACATAACCGGTACATGTAAAGAACAAACACGAGAAGAGAACATGAATAGTATCCATGTGTGAACCTGAGTCCCACGCGATCTTGTAGCGGACGCAGCTCAACTGATGGAAATAACATTTGGGGCCGTGGAGTAAAAACGCTCTACCGGTGCGTGAGCGGGCGTACGATGTCGCTCTTGATAAGCGTGGGGTGTTCACAGCCGCCGGACGCGTGTCTTTGGTGCTTCATGTAAAGCCGTATAAGGATAATTCTTGGAGAAAGCGGAGAGGTGGATCGCGAGTTCTGCATACTCACACAGGAACCCGAGGACGGCCTTACGGGGCGACGGTGTCCCCACTTGTCCCTGCTTGTTCGTCCGTAGCAACCCGGGCCCCGGAGAGTGCAGAAGGTGCAAGATTAGATGAGCCTGTTGCCGTGAAACTAAGTGGTGAAATGAGAATGGTCAGTTGCAAACTTGAGAGGGACACTAATTGTTTACCTTTAGCCAAAAGAAACTCTGGGAGAGTTTTCGTTCAGCGGTGTGGAGGTTGCCAGTGTGAGTAGCCACTTTGGCGACCTGTTCATCTCCCTCCGGCAGTGACGGTTAACTGGTGAGCAATGACTACTGACGTTGAATCCGTAGACAGGAGATCGACGTACCTTTTGTATTCGAATGGACGTCCAAACTTGTGAAAACCTAGGACCATAAACACGTAGCCTTCCTGGATTTCACGGATGTAGCTCTCGTCGTCAAGTGGGTAGATGGATTGTCGGTGATCCTGGGGAATGACTTGGTGAGTTCCCAAGTTCAGGTAGAGAGTCAGAGGGGCATGCCGGAGCACGGGAACCCCGTAGAAGGCGCCCTGATAAGACAGTCGACGATGCTTTCGTTTATATTCCGTCGTGCTGCGAAAGATCGTCATCGCTATCCATAGGATAGGTGTTGGCAGAGAGAAACATCCCACCTTTTCAAGCGCCTACAGTTGAAGCGCTTAAAGTTGCGGAGCGCCGAGAGAGCAGGTCAAGCTCATACGGGGGTGTTAAGCTCCTTGGCAACAACTTGAGCTATCTTCTCACTGAAGGGGCTGGCAACGAGAAACTGTCTTCGCTGTGAGTAGACAAGTCGGTAATTACCTGTCACATTTGGTAACTCAAAACTGAGACATTGAGCAAAAGCTCGGGTGTCGCACCCCTTGACCTCCGATATGACTGGCCAGTTTCTCGCCGTCGATGATCCTGCAGCGAGTTGAAATTCCAAGTGCATTCAGGTTGAGAGATTCAGGTCAAACTTCAGGTGGTGGCACGTCAAAGCACCATGACGATAAGGGTGGCCGCAGAGATCTTCCTGGATGGCCCAAGGTCAATGAAGCAAGGTGAAGGGGAGTTGATTTCATGGCACTAGCAAAGGCTCGAATAATACGACGAAACCAAATGTACGGCTTCATCCGTCCATTACGACCCGAGTAACTCCTAGGACATGTAGAGCTTCCTTCAATGCCCCGTGTAGAGTTCATCGTCTAACCTGCTTATTCTCACCAGTCTAGCCTTGAAGTCGGCGTCTCTTCGGGTCGCAGTTTTATGAGATATATCACCATGATCGTGTACGATGCATCAAAGTTAGCCACGATGGCTTGCAGTAAGCGGTCTGAATGGTATCAGCGGCTTGTTAGTGGTGTTAATATTAGCGAGCAGTCGGCCTGAATCCGGCTCCAGGTGTTCTCTCACGAATTGCTTCGATATTCGTGTTGGTCATTGTTGCACATTGACAACTTGCCAGCATACCGCAGGTGAGCACCGACAGCGCAAGCTCTACGGATTGTAGTGTATGTTCGCCCTGGCGGTGTCACAAGCGTTTGTCCTGTAGAGGAGCACCTCACCAGTGAACGCCCATTGGCTGCTGCATCATTGTTACGAAAGTATTTCTTCGGAGTGCGACGGGCTCACATGTATGCGTACAATAGCCCGTGCCGGTGTCTCCATGCATGGTTGGACTACGCTAGCAGCCTTGCGTCTCCGATACGTCCGAGCTCACCAAGGCTCCTAGCACGGCCTGCATGCAAACTGGTTTGCCCTGACCAAGACATCACGTGGCTTACAGCGTTAAAACCAACTTCCTGCTGACTGACCTATCCCCCGAACAAGCATTACTGATAAGCTTACGGCCGATTTGATTGCTGAGGGTATGATAATCCCGGAAACCGCAGTCAGATGATCGATTAATCAGCCAGACCCCAAGCTGGGGGAGAGTACGCATGGCGTGGCGGCAGTGCATTGCCGACCAACGGCGATGAGCACTGCCTTGTATCGCGTTCGGACTCGACGGGGGGGAAAATAATTCAAAGGGCTGCGCAAAGTGTCGTCCAGTGCGATGAGCCGAGTGGAGGAGGGCTTTGATATCACGAAGGGTACCATGTACGGTATGTGCATGTTAACGGCAGTCATCACTGTCCTGGAACTAACCGGCCATGGGTATGAAGCGGTGGTCGCGGCACTGTCATTCTAATGGCGACTATGCCTGAGTGAGTTTACGCGCAGGTCGGGGGTTTCACTCATCCGTCTGTCTGCCGCTCACCCTCTGTCATATTTGTGCCCTTTCTAATGTACATCGAGGCAATGCCGGATCTGGCAGACCTTGGCATATTGAGGGCGTGTGGATGGTTTGGCCTGTTCGTCATTTAGGCGTCATTTAGGTGCGCATCGTGGTGTGAGATCGGATCCAAGCGTCAAGTTGTAGTTCCGATGAAGCAGCAAAGTGAGTGTGGTTGGCATAACCTAGAGCCACGTGACAGTGCTGAACAGACGCCGATGTCATGTTTATCGATAGACCGACGGCTTGGGCTCCCATGCAGTTTTATTGGAGCGAAAACATCTCAGGCTGCAGGGAATAGCAATCAGTAGTACGAAAAAAAAATACATTACTCGTGACGCCAGTTTGATATTATTGACAAGTCAAGATGGGCACATGTATGCATGCGAGGACGATGTGTGGATTGACAGCGGTGGGCACGAGGGGGAGATGCAAATTCATAATCGGACTTTCTTGCTTGGACCAGCTTTGCCGTCCTGATCCCCAGCACAGGTCCTCTTGTGGCTGTTGAAAGGGGGGGAGTGAACTTGGTTCGCACTCTACCCCACTCCCTTCGCTTCCTTCCCTCACCTCTTGTACCTCCTCCATGTCACTTTCTGACCTGTGAAGGAAGTGAGTATCAACCCTCATCGCAGAGACTTGCACACATACACAAAGTGTTTGATAGGTTGAGGGGCAAGGTTATTGGCAAGGTTGACCTCGTTCGCCCTCACTCACTGTGCTCTCCCTTTCTCTCTATGCTGGGCACAGAGCCTAGTGAGCCACTCACTACGATTGGGTTCCCCCATCTGCACAGTCCCATCATACAACTCTTGTTTCTTCTTCGTCTCACTGAGCTACAGAATCTGCGACACTTGTCACACGTAAAGGTCATCGATGACTCTCACCAAAATATTGACCATCTTCTGTAAGAGGATAAATGACCTTTGCAACTTCGCTTCAATGGCGGGGTGCTGGTTTGCAAGCTCTATGCATTTCTGCAAGAACTTGATGACTACCCGACGGGGGAGGGCTCCCACAGGGTGGTCACATCCATTATTTGACCCCATTGTGATCGAGTGCCTCTGGGGTCAGGGTTGGGAACCCCAGAGGGCACACACGGGGCGGTGTTGGAGGGGCCCCCAATGGTCCATCTAATAAGCAAAGCAAGAGAGGTCAGTCATGAAATCAGGAGGCATCTGATCATTTACCTTCATGCAGATACAGATGGCCCAGCACTTCTTCGGAGCTGGATGCCAGGGTGATACAGTCGTCAATTGTAGCCGCCTTGGCGACTATGTCATCCCGACCCAGCCAGTGGTGAGTGATGACTGCCGACATTGTACTCAAAGACAAGACATCCACGTACCTTTTGCATTCGTGCGAAATTTTGAACTCGCCGATGGCGACAGCCTGGAGCGTGTGTTCCTGCTTTTCTTGAGCGCGCTCCTCGTCGAGCGACTTGCGCCTAGCGAGGTGGACGGGCTTTCGGTGATCCTGAGGAACGACTTGGTAAGATCATAGATCTGTGTGGTGACAAGGGAAACGCGTACGGTAGCCGGGGCACCCCCGCAGGATGTGCCTGAATGGGGCGGCCAATGATGCTTTCAGTTGTGCCAGTGGCGCATATACCCTCTCTCTGCAAAACATTGTCCTCAGCGTCCACACGAGGGATACTGGCAAAAGGAGACATCTAACCTTGGCGAGCGCCTGCAGTTGACGGCGCTGGAGAGCACGGGGTAGAGAGTCAGTCAAGTTCGGTGCCATTTCTGCGACGGTAATAGTAAAGCCAAGGTGACGGGTACAGGTTTGTTAGGGCGAAGCGTCCAGTCAGGTTCAAGTGCCCTTTCATGACATGTCCAACAAGTGGCTGCTGGATCAGCTGGGACTCCAGCGGAAGTGCGACACAATGCAAGCGCGGCGACACTCTACCCAAAGAAGGAAAACAATGGAAGGTGAGTCACTTTGACAAGCAGGAGTATCGTGTCTCACCTTTCGTTGTTATCTTGAATCGTGGTTGCGCTCGTCGGTTACCTGCCTCGCTACAGGATGCTATAGCATTTGATTTGATAAGTGTATCCTCATGTTGGGCGCTTGGACCCACATTGCCGCGTCTGTCGCGGGCATGCGCCGGGCTGATGCCGAAGTTGTGTTGACATTATTCACATACAGGATCTTGTCCGACTCATCACATGCCTATTGTAGTCCAAGCGGGACAGCATTGTTCTTTTCTATCGCCTCAGTGGGATTTAGTATAAAACATCCAGCTGCGAGATTTCGAACGAGTTTGTTTTCGTTTGACATTGTCGACCATGAACCTCCGACCTAGACCAAAAGCAAGGAGTGTTGTTCCTAGGTCTGCGCAGAAAAGGGCAGCAACGGCCCCGACACAGTCTACGACGGCAGATAGCACTGACTTGAGTGAGGGAAGGCTTCGAAAACTCTCTCGTGCCGACCTCCAGAAACTCGCCAAGGTGGGCGCTGCATGTCTCTCGTGCGATGTATGAGCCTTGTCCTAACGACACGCAGGCGCACAATGTAAAAGCCAATTTGAAAAGCGAGTCAATTATCCAGCAATTGACGAGCCTGCAACAACCCGAAGAAACAGGAGAAGCGGAGAAAGCTGAACGCCCCGAGACGGAAGTAGGTGCCGTGAGACGGGGCTCTCGTAGACCGGCGGAGGAGGAGCCTGAAGGAGAATCGTCTCGCAAGAGGATGAAGAGACGAGCTGAAGAGCCCGCCGAGACCGATAGCATGGCAAGCGAGACTGACGTGCCACGCATCACAGGCGAGGCCGAGGAGCAACGGCTCTCACCTGCCTCCTCGTACTCAAGCCCGGCGCCCCTTCTAGATGGAGAAGGATGCGTCAAGGTCTTGCGGCAAATCTACGGGATAGACGAAGAGGTGTTGAAGCGAGCGAGGGAACTGCGGCACTTTGCGGCAAAGATGCGGCGGAAGGCCCGCGACACTGAGGCCATGTGCAAGGCGGAGAGGATAAGGAGGGAGCGGATGGAGGCGTACTTGGTGCACTGGCAGGAGACGGGGGGAACATGGGACAGGGGGTGGCTGTGGTCCGGGTGCGCGGACGAGGAGGGGCCGACTCGGCGCAGTCCCGGCGACGGGCCACCAACACTTATTACATAATTAGCCAAGTGTTAGCATATTAGTCATCCCGCTGTTTCTTGTCGTCGACCGCCTCCACTCACGATGCCCTTTGGCCTCACCATCGGGACGGAACGCGCGAACGCTCTCCAGGTCTGCCCCGCACCGCATTTTTGTCCGTGTCAACCTCACCCTCCTTTCCCAGAATGCGATACAAGACGAGCTCATGAGGCGGGGCTTCAGTCCCGACGCTGGTCAGTCTTTTTCCTTGCTCTCCGACGCCCATCCACCCCATTATGCAGACCCCGTCATGGCCGAGTACATCACCATCATGATCATAAACAACAAGACACCAGGTGTGTCCCTCGCTGCTCTCTCACCACCCGCGCTCACGTCGCTAGCCCAAATCACTTTGGAACTCGAGGACCGTAAGCCTTGTGTCCACTCGTCTTTTCGCGCCCAGCTGACCTCTTCTTTGCTCTAGTAATCGGAGCCGACTTTGGTTCGTCTCTTCTTCCCGTAATTCGTGTCCTGACTGACGCGCTCTCAGACCCCAGCTTCACTGACTGGTTGTTTATCGAGGCCGCTAAAGGCGCTCCAGAGTCGGAGATTCCGCTTACATCCTCCTCCACCCCCGTCACATCCCCCGCCCCGCCGAAGCCCCAAGCCACATCTGAAATCCCCGTCCACCCCCCTTCGTCCTCGACCACTGACCACCGACGGCCACCCAATCCTCGCCCCGCTGCGCCAACTGCTGCCCCTCTTTATCAACAGGCCCTCTCCTCTACGCTCGGTCACGGCCAGAAACGTACTGCGTCTGGGCGCTCTCCTTCCCCCACTGGCCATGGTCCTTCGAAAACGCGTCGCATGGACGTCCCGACCGGCCCTCGTGCGATGCAATCCACCGGTCCCAGATCCGAGACTGGCACAGGTGCAAGTACAAGGAGTCTGATAGACCGTGTCGGCGGACGGAACGGCACACACCCATCATATGCGCGGGGCGACGAGATACAAGCCCGCATTGATGCTGTTACGAATGGTGGCATACCCCCCGGTGGTGCAAGTCCCGACCCAGCCATGATGATGGGGTTCCAAAACGGTGTCGGGATGGATATGACCGCGGCTGGTGTCAATGCGAACACGATGATGCTACAGGAGATCATGATGAACCAGATGGCACTCATGGCTCAAATGGCCACCTCTATGGGGATGCTCAATCCTGCTACCGGCCAGATGATGGGCGCTTTTCCCGGGATGCCGCAAGGTGACATGGGCATGTATCAGGGGGGCGGAACATTTGATCAAGGACAAGCGCCGACGCAGGGCATGAATGGGCGAGGAAGGGGTGGTGGACGGGGCGGCAGAGGCCGCGTTGGGGGACCAGGTCGAGGTGGTCGTGTTGGCACTTCACCCGCACCATCCTCCGAATCGCCCACCCCCACTCAGACCCTACTGCAATCCCAATCCCTTTCTGAGACCGGTGCACCTCAACCTCTCGAGCCTTCTGCGCCCATAGTTGCCCCAACACCGGTTCCTGCCTCTACACAACACCTCCCTTTAGGCCAGCAGCAGCGGATACCCTATGCGCTACCAGAGCGTCCCCAGTCTCCCACTCTGTGCAAGTTCGGTACTAAATGCACGAACTCACAGTGTAGGTACTCGCATCCTTCGCCAGTCGCCACGGCGGAGAGTGGCGTGGTGCTAAGCACGGACGCATGCGAGAAGGGCAAGAGTTGTAAAGACAAGGATTGTATAAAGTCGCACGTTAGTCCCGCTGTCAATGCACCTGGTAAGCGGCCACCGTTTTCCCGCTTAGTCGGCCTTGCTCACTTTACTTCCACAGGCGCTGAACTTCAAAAGCCATCCGCTGCCCACTCTCACCCCCATACAGCGCCGGCTTACTCTGGCGCGCCTTCCAACTCTGTTCCTTGTCGCTTCGGCTCCACTTGCACCCGTCCAAACTGCACATATTCACACCCGTCACGTCCGACCAGCACCCACTTTAACCAGCAATGTCGTTTCGGCGCTGGGTGCACCCGTGCTACATGTCCCTTTCAACACCCGGAGGGTCGTGTATTACCGACATCGTTCCATCGCGGCTTATCCACTGCTGGGCCTATGGTTAATGTGCCAACCCCCGAGACAGGGAGCATGGGTGGGAGCGTTCATCGGAGCGTGACGTTTAATGTCCCGAATAAGGGTGTGGGTGCTACGGACGACGTCAAAGAGAAGTTGGAAAAGCAGATCAAGGAGCTAGAGGCGACGAAGAAGGCCGTTCAAGACGCGGAAGCGGCGGCAGCTGGAAAGAAGAACGAGACCAAGACCACCGTTCCAATCGCCGCCTAGTCCCTGCACAATCATTAATCCCGTGTCGTGTTGCTGATCGGGCGTTGGCGTCTAGAAGTTTTCCTGTGGATGAAAAAAAAAGCGACATTTCTCGTGTCTTGGTCTCGGTCTTTTGTTATCACTCTTATTTTTTTTCGCCTAGCTAGTAGCACAAACGGGGATCGCCGTTGTGTATGTAGTATTTAACGCATTCGCCGATACCTACGTACTGCTCCGTAGCTGTATGTAGAGAGTCGGAGAGGAAAGAGCGCAATGCTTGGGGGACGCCGTCGAAAGGTGACGGTCGTCTGTATGCTCTCTGGCGTTTGGAGTTGTTTGACACCGTCTGAAACTTTGCGTATAAATTTACTGGCAGCTGCTTAGACTCGCAACGTCGACCCACTAGAAAGGACACCGCTGGGGCTTTTGGGCTCGTATATGATTTTCACTCAGAACACACGCGACGAGTCAGTTGACCAGCCTCGTCTCTCTCGCCGTCGCTGATGTCCCCAACAGTTATCTCAGTGACCTTGTTTTCTCTCTTCTCCACCATTGAAAGCTTGCTATGCTCCGTACGACCGTGTCCCAAATTGTACTACCACTGAACGGCCTTGTTCGTGCCCGTCATCCTTCGATCCGTCTCTTCTCCACCACACAACTCCGTTCTCGTATCGCGCCCACCAGTCCCTTCCGAGCGATCGCTGCGCCAGCTATTGGCTCCTACGCACCCAAGGATGGCGAGCATGTTCTCAACTCCCCATCAGAACTTGCCCGAAAACTATCCGCCAAAGTTCTTCCCCAACTCGACCGGCCAAAAGTGAAAAAGGTTGTCGTCGTGGGCAGTGGCGGTCTGTCCATCGGCCAGGCAGGCGAGTTCGACTACTCGGGTTCGCAAGCAATCAAGGCCCTCCGCGAGGAGGGCGTCGACGCCGTCCTGATCAATCCCAACATTGCTACATGGCAGACGAGCCACCAGTTGGCCTCCGAGGTCTACTTCCTACCCATCACTGCCGACTATGTCGCATACGTGTTGGAAAAGGAGCGACCGGACGGGATCTTGCTGACATTTGGGGGACAGAGCGCGTTGAACGTCGGGATCGCCCTCGATAAAATGGGCATCTTGGACCGTCTTGGCGTCAAGGTACTCGGAACTCCCATCAGGACACTCGAGGTTTCCGAGGACCGTGACCTCTTTGTACAAGCCCTCAAAGGTTCATGCTCCCATTTTTTTTCTTGATTCAGAGTATGCTCATGTGTCCGCGCACCAGAAATCGACATACCAGTTGCTCAGTCGACCGCTGTCTCCACCGTTGATGCAGCGCTCGAGGCTGCAGAAAAAATCGGTTATCCAGTCATTCTCCGTTCCGCGTTTACTCTGGGTGGCTTAGGATCTGGCTTTGCAGACAACCCCATCGAGCTGCGGGATCTTTCCGCCAAGTCCCTTTCGCTTTCTCCTCAGGTCCTCATTGAGCGTAGTATGAAAGGCTGGAAGGAGCTCGAGTACGAAGTGGTTCGTGATGCTGCCGACAATACCATCATCTGCTGCAACATGGAAAACTTTGACCCCTTGGGCACTCACACAGGCGACTCTATTGTCGTCGCGCCCAGTCAAACTCTGAACGATGACGAGTACCATATGTTGCGGAGTGCGGCGATCAAGGTGATTCGGCATCTCGGTGTCGTCGGGGAGTGTAATATCCAGTATGCTCTCAATCCAAAATCGAGGGAGTACTGTGTGATCGAAGTCAATGCACGGTATGTTCATCTGTACCAGCGGTCGACGGGCGCTCATGTACTGTGCTAGATTGAGTCGCTCGTCTGCATTGGCTTCCAAGGCAACAGGATACCCGCTCGCCTACACGGCTGCAAAGATCGCCTTGGGGCACACCCTTCCCGAGCTGCCTAACGCCGTTACGAAAACAACTACTGCCTGCTTCGAGCCCTCTCTCGACTACATCGTGACCAAAATTCCTAAATGGGATCTCGCCAAGTTCAGTAACGAAGTCAATCGCGAAGTCGGTAGTGCCATGAAAAGTGTTGGCGAGGTCATGGCCATCGGTAGGACGTTTGAGGAGAGCCTGCAAAAGGCCATTCGTATGGTCGACCCCAGATGGCGGGGGTTTGAAGTGGTCGGAGGCCTGAAAAAACTAGAGGAGCCTAGCGAATTGGAGCGGGCGCTCCAACGCCCCACGGATATGCGACTTTTTGCGATTGCGTACGCAATGTACAACGACAAGTACAATGTACAAGAGATTCACAACTTGACAAAGATTGACAAGGTATGTTATCCTTGTCGTTGCTTATTTCCTCTCTTCATCCCCTTCTCCCTTGTAGTGGTTCTTGTACAAGATTGAAAATATCGTCAGCACGTCTCGGTTTTTTTCCTCCATCGGCAATCTTGCTTCCGTTCCACCCGCCCTGATGTTGACTGCGAAGCGACATGGATTTTCCGACTCGCAGATTGCAACACTCTTGAACACCACAGAGGGCGAAGTACGCAACTTCCGTAAATCACAGGACCCGCCTATCACTCCTTTTGTAAAACGGATCGACACCTTGGCAGCGGAGTATCCAGCCCACACCAACTATCTCTATACGACATACAACGCGTCTGCGCACGACGTCACTTTTGATGATCACGGTACTATGGTGCTCGGTAGTGGTGTATACCGTATCGGTAGCAGTGTCGAGTTCGACTGGTGCGCCGTCACTTGTGCGCGCAAGTTGCGTGAAATGGGCGATACCGTGAGTGAAGACGGGAAGAACGTTGGCGGGAAGACGATCATGGTCAACTACAACCCGGAGACGGTCAGCACAGACTTTGATGAGGCGGACAGGTTGTACTTTGAGGAGCTGGGTTGGGAACGGGTGATGGACATTTATGAATTGGAAGGCGCCAAGGGTGTTATTGTGAGCGTCGGCGGTCAGTTGTCCTCACTTTGTCGTTGGTGACATTGATTGAGTGTTTCACTCGCTGCAGGTCAACTCCCACAGAACATTGCGCTTCGTCTCAAGGAGAGTGGTGTCAACGTTCTTGGCACGGATCCTTCGCAGATTGACAATGCAGAGGACCGTCACAAGTTCTCGAGCGTTCTTGATTCAATCGGCGTTGATCAACCCGAGTGGACCGAGGTCACATCGTTGGAAGCCGCCAAAGAATTTGCGAACCGTGTTCAGTGAGTACAGTGTCACTCCTGCTGCAGTCTGGTAAAATACTAACGCACGTTTGTAGTTACCCGGTCCTTGTGCGACCTTCGTACGTTCTTTCGGGAGCTGCAATGAATATCGTGCACGAAGAGTCCGCTCTCTCTCATACCCTTACTGCTGCGTCCTCGGTTTCTCCCCTCCATCCTGTCGTCATCACCAAGTTTATATCCAATGCTCAGGAAATCGATGTTGATGCCGTTGCTTACAAGGGTAAGCTTCTTGTGCACGCCATCAGTGAACATGTCGAGAACGCGGGCGTCCACTCTGGGGATGCCACTCTCGTGCTTCCTCCTCATACGTTGAGTAAGCGCGACCTCGAAAGGCTGAAGGACATTGCTTCGCGTGTCGCCCAAGCGTTCGAGATTTCGGGACCCTTCAACATGCAAGTGATCAAGAAGCCTGCCTCCGTTGCCGGTGAAGAGGACGAGCTCAAGGTTATTGAATGTAACCTGCGTGCGTCGCGTTCGTTCCCGTTTGTCTCCAAGGTGCTAGGACACAACTTTATCGAGACGGCGGCGAATGCAATTACTGGTGTCAACGTGCCCGAGCCTATAGACCTAATGAAAGAGGAGCGAGACTATACGAGCATCAAGGTTGCTCAGTTCTCTTGGACGCGGTTGGGTGGTGCTGATCCTTTCCTTGGCGTTGGTGGGCACCGTTTCCACACTTTTCCTTTCTCATTTGACCGATTGTTACCTCAGAAATGGCAAGCACGGGTGAAGTTGCTTCCTTTGGTGCTGACGTCTATGAAGCATATTGGGCTTCGCTTCTTTCTACCACTGGTTTCAAGCCACCGCGCCCGCGCTCTGGTGTCCTCATCGGTGGTTCGCCCAAGACGCCCGAGTTTTCTTTTATCGCTCGAACACTCCATTCGCTTGGTTTCAAGCTCTACGTCTCTTCTCCCTCGATTGAGGCCGCCCTGTCCGCGATTCCCCACGTGACCTGCAAACGCATATTCTTCCCCACGTCGGACAAGCGTCGTCTGCGAGAGGTCTTTGACGAGTATGACATTCAGTCGGTGATCAACCTGGCTCAAGGACGCGGCAAGGGACGAGAAGACGAAGACTATGTGGCGCGCCGGAATGCGGTGGACTTTGGATTGCCGTTGCTAAATAATGCCAAGTGTGCGGCGTTGTGGGTGGAGGCATTGAAGCGGAAGATGGGGGTAAGTGGGAACGGGTTGATAGGGTATGAAGAAGGGAACGTACCGAGCGAAGTGAAGAGTTGGCGGGAGTTTGTTGGAAGGAGGGTGTGAGATGCGTGGTGGGGGGTGGAGACTTGTATTGTACGATCGTGTGTGACATTTCTGACACGAATGGAAGTCTGGGCTTCGATTTGAAGGTTGGTGGTGAGGGTCAATAGCTGGTGGTACCCATTTATGTCTAAACCCGGATTCCTGCTCGTTAAACTACCCTTTTTGCTTGTCGTACAAGCAGAGAAGTCGACTGGTAGTTGTGCTTAGAGATGTAGCAGAATGAAATAGGTCGAACTCACTACTCATTGCATATCATGATGTTTCGCTGTACTTCAACCCAGCAGGTTTGGGCACAATCCTTTCAGTAGCGTATGCTGATACAGAAATAAAACGCCGATTAAATACAATACACTTGCTCGTAATGCATACGGTTGGGAGCACCAAAAAACTATTATGCAACATCAGCCTGAAAGATTTTTGCGAGAAGAAACATTGTAGTACAAGTCCACCCTGCCACCGGAAACGTCATCCACGTCTTGGATATCATCACAACTTGATGTAGAGCACCATTTCACGTTTTTGCTATATCGGCGTACTACTGATTCAGAATCATAACCGAATGTAACAGGATGGAGTCTCCGAGTGAGCTCGCCAGAGCCTTGGGTACCAAGTATCACGTTTCGGAGAGCGTCAACGGCTTCGTCGAGATGAATGCGTTCTATATTCAATGCAGCCGTTCCTCGGGTAATCCATGCTTTACATGTACATACTCATATACAGTGGACTCCGGAACGCGATTGATGTTGAACATGTTACAGTATCAAGCCATATTCCAATCCTCCGGCCCGCATAGCTCCGAAATATCCAATTCGCATGTCATGTTTGACGCGCGCTCCCCATTTTTTGCACCTGCAACATCTCGATCGACTGCAAAGCGCGCTGCCGTCTCAGCATCGAGTTTGCCCTCGAGGGAATCTACGATCAGGCAACCAATGATGGGGAGGAACTAGAGAAAAAGAAAAATGCCACCGAAAGACCCAACTCAGCACGCCGCGCCTGCCTCGACGAATTAAATGATGAACTCACCTTGAATGCGTGCCCACTTCCAGACGTGGCCAAGAACAAGGCAGGATCTCCTGGAAAATATCCGATGACCCAGTTTCCATCAGGTGAGTCAGTATACCTGCAATGATGGCGTGAGCTCCTGAACGTTAAGAGCACATTTCGAGAAAGAAAGATTAAACAATTAAAAAAAGAAAAAGATCCTTTTAAAAACTAAAATATGGAACAAGAAATTCAAAGGGGGGGTCTTCAGCGGTCTGCCGGTCTCGGTTCCGGGCCAGCCTTTTTTTCAAACACAAACACAGATCGAAGATCGAGTTCGGAGTCGCAATTGGTGCCAATGAAGTCCAGCAATCGCACATTAGCTGCGAGAACCCCCATATCCTAGGGTTTTCCCGTGACGTCGCCGTGCTAGTCGCACCTGGAGATAGGGTCAGCCAATCATCATTCATCCTAGTTTGGCAATGTGTCACACCATGACAAACGGAATGCAGGATCTATCAGAAAATTGGACGAGAGAGTGAGACTTGATAAGACCCGCAGAGCCGGAAGGATCTTGAGCTTCAGCGTGATGTCCAACCATCAGTGGCACCTTTGGCCATACATGTATCATTCAGTAGGAAATGCTGAAGACCGAGGTGTTTGTTCTAGTGGCTTTGATCTCGCCATGCGGCTGAACATCAGGATTTGATGTGGCCCAGGAGACCAAGCTAATTTCGATGAGCACGGCTATCTTTCAAGGTCCTCACGTAAGAGGCGGGATCACAAAGATGGCTAGACCATCCCATGCATTGTGACCAACCATTTCCGCTACCCTCAAATGCAATTGGAGCCGAATGTTCCCCGCCAATAGGACACAATAGGAATAGCCTTCACGTATGATCATGCAACCTCGTAATACATGGGAACCACCGTCCATTTTCGCGTGGACTCTTATTCAGGGCCGTGTGCACGAAGCGGAAAATGGAAGCAATGAAGGAAAAAAAACTGGAATGAAATGGCACTGACCAACACATCCTTGTACTGGCCCACGGCTTGTCAGCCAGCTCAGGATACACCTTTCTGAGTTGCTTCCTTAATTCCAGGAGTGCTGATCGAGGAACGCGCAGGCCGTCACTGGAATCGGGATGGCTCGTTATTGTTCGAGGCGTCGATATCTTGCGAACCGGGTCGCGGTCCACATTACCGCAGTTAATGGGGAGGATCATGTGGGTGTATCCGGCCGTGTGGATGGCGAGCTTAACGATTCCATCTTCGGTTGGCTAACAAAGATCCATCAGTAGGATGAGGAGGTGGCAATTACTCATAAGGAGATAGATAAACTAGAATGTTCTAAAGCGACACGGTAGCATTCACAGTGCATGACCAGGAGCCGAAACGGCGTAGGATCACGATTGGTCAATGAGAAAAAGAATACCCAAAAGGTAGAACCGATCCAGGAAAACGTTTGACGGTGATGAATAGTTAAGTAACATAGATTTCCCATTGTGAAACGAATTTTAGCCGAATAAAAGCTAGAACAGTTAGGCGCAAGCATCGAGCGATGGACAAAGAAGCAAAGAAGCCTAGACTGGGCCATTCAAATGGCAAAGAAGTATCACCAGGTATATTACGTAAGGGGTCAGACAAGTCGTCTTTTGACTCGCGGGAACAGAAGACAATGGTTCGTTATCAAAAGATAGAATGCCGACCGTAAAGCATAATACCCCACAAGCCAAGCATGACCCATGACACGGTAAAAGAGGGCGAGGTGGGAAGATATCACGTCGGACGGATCTCTTCCGTGCCCTCGTTACACGCATCCCAACAAAAATAGTCGGCACTATCTTTTGTCGTATTCGATGCTTGGCGGCGCGTAACAAGATGGGGTATGATGTAGGCACTACACCCGTAGCCAAGGGAAAACGAGCCCGAGAGGCAATCGTGTTGTTTCCCAAAAGAACAGCGTAGTAGGGGACAAAGACTCACCGGGAAAATGTAGAAACCACTTTTAAAATCCAAGTATACATGACACCCTTTGTACAGATCCTTCTCTTCTGTGTTGAGCTGTATCATTGCTACACTCTGGCTGGCTAAATGGTCAGCCGGCCACATACTCACACCGCTACCTCGATACCTACCCAGTTGCCAAGCACTTTGAATCGACCTCCAACTCGGGAAACGTAGATGCAATCCACGATCCAGTGGTGAGTATGACCATGTCACCTTCAACAAACTTACCATCCCTGCACCTTACACCAGTCGTCCGCCCATTCTCATCTTTCGCGACCCCGATGACTTCCTGGTTTTCGATAACCCTCCCGCCCATCTCCCTCACATGCCAAAGAATGATCTTAATCCCCCGAGCCGCCTCTGCCCAACCCCCCTCAGGATTGAAGTAACCACTATAATTCGTGAGCGGACCAACATGCTGCGTATTGGTGTTCGAGTGAGTCGGAATGGATGGACATAAGGAAGACAATAGCTTGATCCGAACAGCCTCAGAGTCCAGAAGGATTTCAATGGGTGCACCAAGCTGTCGATCATTCTCCCATAGTTTATCATCAACCTTACCGCCGACAACATTCGTTACGCCGCATCTGGCTGTCGCGAACCCGAATATAGCGGTCCGGAATGAGTAGTGAGTGGACTAAATCGCATCAACTGTGAACCAAATGAACCGAGACGCACTCGTGATAACAACTTTCCCACATGGGCTCCTTCCACGCCTCCATCGCTTCTCTTGCTAGTCTAGCATAAAACATGTCACTGTAGCATGACCTTACAACTGTTTTAAAATGTTGCTGACACCTTGTTCTTCGGCTGTTGGACAATCGGTGCGCACCTTTATTGATATCTGTGCTTGCAGCGTCTACAGCAGGCAACTCCTTTGCTTTATCAAGTACCAGCACATTCGTGTACCCCCGTCTGAGGAGGTGGAACGCAGTGGAAAGACCGAAGGTGCCAGCGCCGACGATAACAATTCGCGAGGTTCTCGAGAGAAGGCCGGAGGGAAAGCTGCTTGGGTCACGACCCTGAGTGGTTGAGCAAAACATATTTCAGGGACTCCGAAGAATGGAGTGGATGTAGTGGGGCAAAATGACTGAGATGTAATAGACGGATATCCCCAGATATATATCGGATACGGTAGTGATATGGCTTACGACCTTTATAAGAGAGGGGCCAGTAACATTTGTATACTACTTTCCGGGAATTGTCAACACGTCGATCACCTACCAAGAGTACGTTCGGAGGTGGTAGTGAGGAACATGGTGCCATCCCTTTGTACTTACCGATTTTTCAAGACCGGAGTAGCTATCTAGGAAATCCCTAGTACTACATAGTTCGAACTTTGCATGGCACTGAATCGGAGACGAACGTTTCTCCATTGTCACTTAGACTGTCGCGCGTAGCCATTACAGAGAAGCCGAATGGCTGGCATTCAGTACCACGGACGACATGTGTACTAGTTACGGAGACTAGGTAAGTCAGCGCGCTTACATTGTGCTATCTATTACCACGTCTGTTTTGAAAATAATACTTATATTGAGCACCGGTCCTTTGTCGACCCCAGTGTCGATCCAGCGGATGCCTTGGACCCTGCTTGCCATATTATGTACTTTCTGCTTACTGATCCGAACTGCCGGATCTGAGTCTGGATGACCACCACGCCTCATCTACGACCGTCCAAAATCTGATCATCCGTTCGAACGACCGTTAGTGTGAAGCAAGCGGCTTTAGGAACATCTTCCAGTGTTGGCATATGGCTTATAATGCAAAATGTCGGGGAGACCCCCCTTTGCATCACTGATAGCATTATCATGTTAGTATTATCAAAAATATACTTCAAGAATCGGGCACACGACTATCGAGCACAATACTCAGTCGTGTTCAGGAAACAACGAACTGAGGTGACGAGTACGAAAAACCGCATTTTATATACACTACAGAATATGTTATAAGTAGAAAGGGCACGTTGTAGGAAATATACACGGAGGGTTGGGGCACGACTATCGAGTGAACTCAGTCGTGCGTGAAACAACGGACTGTAGTGATTTACCTATCGAGTGAACTACATACATGTTAGCTCGAGTAGGTAATGACTCTGATAAATGTTAGCTCACCTCAGTCGTGCGTGAAACAACGGACTGAGATGACAGCTATGAAAAACATGTCCTTTTATATGATACGGAATGTATTGTGATGAAAAAGGAATGTACGGCCCTAAGGGATGAAGGGCATAGCAAGGATGAACGGAACACATACGCGAAAGGGACAGTGACACTATATTGACTGTAACAAAGGGTAAGGAATTGTGGCGAAGGGTTAGCAGATGCGGTCAGGGGCTAGGAAATGTGGCGCTCGCGGCTGCGCGTGCGCTTGCTAATTCCAACACACGTTGGGCCTCGTAGGGCCCGAAGAGATGAGACTGTAGTCGTAGAGTGAAATTGGTATATGGGCGACAGACGATCTGGTATCGTAGGAACTGTTGCAAAGAGTCAGGAAAAGTGTCAAAGATAGTGGCAAGGGGTTTATGGCAGGTCTGCCATGCGCAGTTGCGCCAGCGCCGCTCGTGGCTGCGCGCGTGCATGTAATTTCCAACAGGTATATCGGTGGTTGTTGCCAATTCGTCTCGGACTCTTCTTATGCACTGTGGAATAGTGCACTATACTCATCAGTGTGGACCAATTTCTATTAGGATCTGGATCACGGACAAACTATACGCTGATCGATGTCTCTACGTCTTCCCTCGGGTGTGATCTTGTCAGATCTCACTATCGATTTTAGGAATCGGGTGATTTTTCCTGTGCATATCCGTTTCCCTCGTTTTCGAGTATCTTAAAAGACGGACTCCAACGCGGACTCTGCATTCCGCTACAGAGATCTAGAAGTATGTGTAATTACCGTTGAACCGATCATACACCCTTCTGCCAGGTCGGGTGTGTATCGATTGCGAATGAGAGGAGTAGACCATTTCGGGACGTCATGTCGTGGCTCAGTTTACTGCGCACACTCATGGAATGGGTGTTTTGCCTTCCAGGAAACGAACAAGTGGACAACTGGTTGTAATTTTGACGTCCTGTCTCCTTTGATCCGATTCGACACAATTTAACACCTATGCCTAGTACCCAATTTTCTCTCGCCTGGTAGCTCATTGTGTCGCGTCCTTCCATTTGATTTATCCAGGAAGAGAGTCGACATATCCTATCGTGAGTTGTCAATTCCTCGGTGAGAGCCGTTACCAAGGCATGGGTTCTTCATCGCTCTCAGGGCGCTTCATCACTCAGACTCATCTCACCAGCGACGGAATACACTGATGGCCCCGTTGATTCCATTATCTTTAGTATCAGAGGGGTATTTCGGCACCTTGATCTATCCTAAGCAAAGTACAGAAGTTTTTGAGCGGATATTAGGAGGCTCTGCATCATTGCACAAGATGTTAGAATCCTCAGTAAGTCACTGAAGAACTATAAAACTAACTACAGTGCGATGTAGCCATGCTTAGGTAAGCTACAATGTACATATAGGGAAATATTCCAACACAGGAATCCGTAATAATAAACCCAAAATAAGATGGGGCATGCGCCTCGACAACTGCTTCATCAAAAAGATGGCTGCCGGTCAGCCAACTTCGATTAGCGCCGGCATCGGCTTTTCCATGATACGAGAGCAGGCAAGTCACGCTAGTTGTTTACAACATCCTCGATTGAGCTCGAATGTCAGAATGCCTGCAGGGTCAATGCTTCAAACGGCTCAAAGTAGTACACGAATCCTGGAGCGCCGTATTTGTGGCATATCAAAGTTACGCAAAGTTGCAGTAAAATGTCGAAGTCTGGGTTCAAGCCCAAAATACTTCAACCGTCAATCGGAGTTTCAGACCCGATCAACGGCGTGGCCGTGATCAGCTGCATCATTCAGGTGGCCGTCACGAAGTAGAAATGGCGCGCCCTTTCCGGCTACTCCCCGCGCTCCTACTGGTGTTTATGCACCTCATCCTTATACCCACCAGTGATAAGCAGTGTCGACGGCTTTCTGGTTTCTAGTTTCTTCGTGCCTTGAGTCTCAGTATGTTGCCGATTGCGACTGCCCTTGCAGATTTTCAATGGCTTAGTTACTTGTCCGGTGAGCGTATGGCAGAGATAGTCCATGGCTCACGCAATTGTCTTACTTTCTAATCCGTTATCCGAGCAGTCGCCGCTATGGCTGTGGTTTGCTATGATTACTGTACGCTCTCCGACCCCTTCGTTTTGCAGTCACTAATTTCTTTTTAGTTCTTACCTTTGGACACGAAGTTCGTGTAGTCCTTTTTCCGTCCCTAGTTTTCTTTAATCGGGACTCAGGTAGAGTTGATATGGGTATGGCACAGTATTCATTAAAAGATCTGCATTAATACTCTTTAGACAAAACCCTGGTCCACGGTGTCCACACTTTTTGTTGTGGTAAAGTGATAGAACAGTTCAATGCCGCCACGAGTTAACCATACCATCGCACAGACACGTTACCTTGGGCTTGTAGTTGCAGTGTATGTCGGAATCTTCACATAGTTTATTCCGAATGCTTACAGCAGAGATCAGCATCTATGGACTGTGTACGTTGTATGGCCTTCTCAAAGGTTAATCATAACCTAGCTGTCGTAGGGTCTGGCACTGGCGTTTTATATATGTCTAAACCTGTTTGTTCTTTGTTTGCTACTTTATCTTTACTGACTCCGATACAGGAGTAAGTGATTTTTAACAACTTCCTGCAAGAGTGGTTCACAATGATATCCGATTCTACAAAACTGCAGATGTACGTCTACACGACGTTTTTATTTACACGCCCCGAGTAAATACCTCTTAGGTACAATTGCCTTCCAAGCTATCACATGGACATTCGTATTTTATCTTGTAATGACGCAAAGTTCGTACCTCTCGGCTGCCTGGAACATGCTGACTTCACAAGGAATAGTGATCATGATCCTCCCTGTCTCCACTATGTTCAATCAACCAAGAAAAACAAGATACATCTTATTCTCTCTGTGCTCCCTAGTTGCGATCAATACGGTTGTTATTACCTTCTTGTGGGAAGGTCCTGGTAGTGGCTTTACTGGTGCATACTTTCCCAAACACATTTTGTTGCGTTAGAGTGACTTATTTACGTGGTCAGTCACACACTTTAGTGCGGGTGCTGAAACCCTCTGCGCGATTCAATTCGGCCGCAACTCAATCCTCGAGCTTTGCACCCGCATTCCGCGGGTTGTATTTGACATTTTATTGATGGCTCTGGTGATCTATCGTTTCACCGTGCACGTTATCGAAACAAGGAAAACAATTGGAAGACTCAGGATCAACAAGTACATGGCACTACTACTAGAGCACAGCGCACTCTACTTTTTCCTGTATGAGAAGTTTCTTCTCCGGAAGGCTACCGGGCTGAATGCTCACGTTTACCTCAAGGAACATGACATATGAGGGGCTCGCAGTGGGGATGTGGCTGACACGATCGGTAGGTAAATTGTTGTATGGTCAGTCAGTCAGAACGATTTCAACGTGTATATAGATGGTTTATATGGCTGTCGTCGTGTTATACAGCGGCAGCGTCCCGTTCGTGATTTATCCACGCCTTCTGCTTGATATGAAGAGCTACCGATCTACGTCAGGTGGACTACATGTTAGCAACGAAAATTCTGGATACCCGCGTTTACTTGGTCACACGGGGTTGGGGATTAGGCCCGTGACCGATACAGGGGAATATGAACTGTCAGATACGTCGTTCACTAGGATGCCCCGGCCTGCAAGAAGTCGCAATTGCTGAAGCCGAGGTCGGACCGTCAAGGGCTGACACGTGATTGTAGTGATGCTGCGAAACTCACAAGAATGGGATGTCCATATACCCTCACTCAGCGCAGACGATTATGATAAAGAGATCCCTCTATCCGAGAAAGCGGAGAGCTGCAACGGAATCCTAACTTGCTCAATTCTCCACTGTTTTCCCCTATTTCTATTCCGGGGTACAAAATTAAGCATTCCACAAGTTATGCTAATGGCATGGAGTTGACAAATAGGTGTTGCAATATCGAGTAAAATACACTATTCGTAGCCCATCGCCTGTTTGAGTATTTCTCCCTGGTTATCGAACTTAAGTCGGAGACCCCACCGGCTGTTGATTACTTCTGGATGTTTAGCGTAGTGACCAAGAGCAGGTTCGTGATTTTAGAACAGTACCCGTTGCTTGTTATCGACCTTACAATGGTGAAAGTCGAGCCACAGCCTGGCAGGTACTAACTCTGGCCCAGTGATTTGACAACATTGTCTCACTGATTTTACATGGACTACCGGCCCGGGTGTGTTCACCCCTTTGCCTAATATCCGAATCACTCACACTGATCGATGTTGGTTGATCAGTTTTGATGGAATGATGCAGTATAGGAGCCTCGTGCAAAATACAACGTCGGCGCATCGCTGCGAGACTGGACCGCAGCATGTTCAAGAACTGGCTCATCATCGTGCGTTGGCATCATGATTTCCCCGGCCATGATCATATAGTTGAGTACCGCGGCAAATTATCTGAACACCTTTACTGTGCAACTAAAAATAAAAAACCGATACCACAGGGCTGTGGCTCACAATGCCATGCGTGAGGACCGAGGAGGTTGCCCAAGTACCGATAACGACCGGTTAAGCGTACCACTCTGTCCATTCATTCTACTGATTCTGTAATTCTCTGCACTTGTGGCTCTTTGCTCTCGACTAATTGACGTTTTAAAACGAGCGTATTCCCTCTACGTAACTGATGTTTCAAACCAGTTACTTACGGCAACTCCAACTCGCAGCATCTTGGGTCGCGGCACGGCTGTGAACCAACCTATGCCAATTGAATGTTTCTCGGTTGGCGAGGCATTATGATCGTCAATTATGTGGCTTGGGATTAACTTCTTTTAGTTAAATGCCCGCTATTCCGGTGTAACGAGCAGAAATAAATGGTATAGTGTCTTTGTCGGTCGTTTTTTTTTCGCACCAATGTTCTACGTAAATCGCGACCCTGAGGTCCGCATTCTTCTTATAACCTGGAATAGTTCACGACAAGCGCAACTTACTTCCCGGCGTCTGAATTGACATGGAATTTTTCAATTACTTGTTTGGTGAGTGTCAGGAAGGTGACTCTTCCCGGGCGATTAAAATAAACTGTTCGCGCAGTTGCAACCACGGTGGTGGTTTGCTATGATTATAGTATGTATATTAGCTACCTTGATAAACAATCATCGACTCTCTCACAGTTCTCACCTTCGCACGCGAGGTACGTGTGGTCATTATTCTGCTTCTAGCCTTCTCTCACGGAGACAGGTGGATCTGATATGGGTAGGGTGTAATACGCTTTGGGGGGTCTACATTGATGTTCTTTAGATGCAACCCTGGTCCGTAGTGTCTACGCTTTTTATAGTGGTAATAAATGGCCCCACAGTTCGGCGCCGCCTCGAGCTAACCTTGATTTATCATGCAGGCGCGCTACGTTGGACTTGGACTTGCAATGTATATCAATGTTTTTATATGATTTCTTCCAATTGCTCAAGTAAGGCATTAGCATGACTGGAATAGGTACCCAAGCCATTTGAGCTATCTCGGAATCGATCATGACATCCGGCAGGGTCGGGAAAGTCTGGCTTATTCTATATGTCTACATCGGTCAGTCCTTCGCCTCGTGGTGAATCCTGGCTGAATTAAGTCTAGACGTGAGTGTCATGACTAGCATCTGCCGGAAAGAAAGACTCATGGACGTCCAAATCCACGAAAACATAGGTGTATGTCTGCACAATGTTGTTATTCAGGATACACCAGTTAAATAATATTGTCAGGTATAATCATGTCCCAAATTATCATATGGGCAAACATTGTTTACCTCGCAGTGATGCAAGGTTTGTAACTCGTGATCAGCTGGAGGGTGCTAACTTCAGGAATGGTATATAGTGATTATGACTCTTCGCGTTTCGGCCATGTTTAATCGACCGAAAAGAACAAAATACACCCTATTATTTCTGTACTTCCTCATCACAGTCAACACAGTCACATTCTTCTCCCTATGGATTAGCTTCCATAGCGACATCACCGGTGCGTATCCGAGATGCATTATGGCTTTGTAGTGATTATGCAACCAGTCACGAACGCTCGTACCAGTGTCGGTAGCATTTGTACCACCCAGTTTGGCCGAAATCCGATCACTGCCCTTTACGACAGTATTCCACGGGTGTTATTTGACGTCCTGCTAATGGCTCTTGTAATCTACCGCTTCACTGCGCACGTCATGGAAACAAGGAGAGTGATAGGAAGACAAAGGGTTAACAAGTACATGAAGCTACTACTAGAGCACAGTGCAGTCTACTTTCTCCTGTAAGAGAAACGTTCTGCAAACCGCTACATCTAATACGCACCTCAACTCCTAGGAACATCATATATGAGGTACTCGGGGACGGGATGTGGTTGAGGCCTCCGGTAAGTAAATCATTATTTAATGAGCTTTCTGCAATGATGCCAACGTTGGTGCAGATGTCATACCAGATCATCACGCTCTTGTATAGCAACACCATCCCGTTTATGATGTATCCCCGCCTCGTGCTCGACATGAAGGGTCATCGGTTTGCTTCAGGTGGATTGTACATCAGCGGTGAAGGATTGGAATACCTGCATGCGCACGGCTACTCTGGATCATCGAGCGGTTTTGTGACAGGCAGTGTGTACGTGTTACCGGATGACTGCTCCGAAGGTACACGCAAAGCGACATACTGAGCTTGGCTGTTGAAGCCGAGAGAAGCACTCCTCAGTAGTGTGCTAGCCAAGTTTTTGCTTAGTATTATCTTAATAGAGTCCTTCCGATTACCCTGTTGGCAAGGCAAAGTGTTCCGTGTCGTTCGAACAGCGTGAAACAAGGGTACGTTTCATCTGAAAGTGTCCGGCGCGGGCTCATATCCTTGGACGTGAGGAGTATGGCTGTGAGGAGACGAATGAAATCTCAGATGTTCTCCAAAACCTCCCCGTTGTCAACTTGACCAGAATTGTGGGGTAGTGACAGATCATGACAACCACCGACAAACGCATGTCATTCGGGAAACTATGGGCGCGTAACCTCCAGGGTTGGGCATACGTTGAGCGGATATGGAATGTAGATGAATAGCCGTACCGTACGAACGCACACCGTGTCAGCGCAAAAGTCTCAGATCAGTGCAAGGGTCGGCATGGCTTGGTGGAGTTCGCGTAAGCCACGTGCGAGTGTGCTCCTTTACTGGGGGTGGGAGCCTCTCAAGCACCGAGAATACGTGCCAAGAACGCAGCATGGCCGCGACGCCCGTTCCGCCTATTGAACACTGCCCCGGCCGTTGCGTCTAGACGCCATGGTAGTTTGATTTATGGTTTATGAATAGATGCCGCAGGGCTTCACTGTGCTGTGCGTGCCCACAGTACGGTACGTTGCTGAGCGGGCTATTCTGACCTGGTGCAAACCTGGAAACGAGTTTTTCATCGTTGCCATCCGGTGGCCGCGTTCCCGGAACGGATCGTTGGAACTTGCCACAAACCTGTGCACCCTGTAGAATACACGTGGACGAGGTCATTGACAGAATACCATAAACGGCACATGTCAAACAGCCTCGGAATTCCAAGAAACTCAATGACGTCACTCTCCAACTTCGCGGGAGAGGGGCTGCTCGCAGGGGTCGAATAGCATCATTTCATCTTGACACCAGCCAGCATAATGTCCACAGCAGACTTCTCTCTGAATACGAGCGCGCAGGAACGGCGCAACCAGATTGACGATGACGATGACCGCCATTCCACAGGCTCGGACGGCCGCGGCACTGGTCTTGCAGGCGGTCACCGCCCAAGTTCCTCGCCTTTTCCACCAGTCCCTCCCCCCGCATTTGTCCCTGAACCCGAACTTGAAGGTACAGGCGCTGACCCCTATGCCGGCTACGACACCGGTATGGCAGGCTGCACGGCCGAACCCACCTCTTGCCCTATCCCGGGCATGCCCGCCATGGGCCACTTTTTCGTCGTCCTTCCTTCCAAAAGTAACACACGAGTATCCATTACAACGACGCGGTGGATCAGCCGCGGTTACGAGCGTGACGATGAAGAGTATGCGTCCGTGCTTGAGCCTGAGACGTCCGGCTCGGGGTCTATATCACCCGATATGGCCGGGGTTGCAGAGGAAAACGACCAGTCGCTCGTGAAACCGTCCATTAGTACGCGCATCGTCGGTTCGCCTGCGTTTCCCCCTGAAAGATCATTCTTGGCTGACTCAGAACCAAGGTCGTGTCGAACGTCTAGCCGGTAAAGTATTTCGCGATCCTAATATCGAGGCGCGAGGGAAACGACACATGGTATGTCATGCATCATAAAGCATGCCCAACAGTCGACGCTAACCACCAGTCTCAAAGACAGGTCAATTATAGTTTACAAAATGTGCTTATTGTATGATATTCGAATCTTCAAACATGTCTTGCCGCTACATTAAAAAAGTTTCTAATGTGTATAACTTGACCTGTTATACAGGACAGAAGGTCACGAAGGATGTAATATATAGATGTTCCAGAGCGCAAATCCGAAAGTCCCTTGAATGCTCATACATCGACACCTTCACATGCCCTCACCAATACGTGTGCAAGTCGTCCATCCCTGATGGCCTCGACAATGATTGTCACCTTGTCCCCAAATGTCGTATCCATACGCCCCCCCATAGTCGCCTCCAATCCAGGCAATATCTCATCGCGCATACCAAACACTGTACCCCGCAGGTTATCTGCACCGTGCATAGGAATGCCTAGTTCCTCCCGGACGAACTCGTAGAGCACCCGTGTGCGTGGCGCCATGAAGGCAGACGCAGGTGCGCGACCCCGTGGGGAAATGTTAAAGACTGCGGGTGGTGTCGACATTGAAGACGATCCAATGCATCCCCTTCGCACATCCACTAACGATACACCCAGGTATGCACATCTCAGTTCCGTCAGGAGCGATGCCAGGCTATCCGCCAGTGACGTGCGGAACACAGTCATCTTGTTCAAATCGAGTGCGGAGGTTTCAATCTCTGCCAGTGCCTCGAGGAATGGAGAGACAGCCTCGCTAGCTACCTTTGCCATCCGCGGTACCGTATCCATGCTGGTCGTGCGGTCGAGTGCATCATACACCTGGGGCACAATCTTGAGCGCGATCTTGTCCGCAAGTTGGTCCGAAAACTCAAACTGCTCGCGCACGATATCGTGAATAACCCGAGCAGACATCTGTCTCATTTCGAGATACAGTGCACGTGCATCGAGAGCTTGGCAGACAATGAGCAGATGTGTGGCCGCCATTAGCTGAGATACTTCGAGTGCTGCCAATGTATAGCGTGCCGAGATGAGGGCAAGGGAACTGACGAACGTACTATAAGTCAATGGATATCTTGCATGAGGGAGCCACTCACTTGATACTCTGATTGTGCATTTCAGCACTGACATTTCCCACGCCAATATTCATACCGCCGAGAGCATTCAACTCGCCAGCATATGATGCAGCAGCAATATCGAGACCTTTGCATCCGAAGTCCAATGCACCTTCACCACCTGCGAGGTTTCCAGGTAATCCACGGTTCATAGCAGGGTTGATAATCTCTGTAAGTTGTACAAACATGAGTCGACCCATGTGTGAAAGTGAGAGTCGAAGGTGGTCCATGGCGTTGGTGACAGACAATGCCTGGAAGTTTCCTGCATGATGAACTTTGCCTGGGGAACGTGAGCCGGACCAAACATCAAGACATAGCAAATACGCACCTTCTTCACCAGCCTTGCGGGAAGCCTCCACAAGCGGGTTATCGGTCGTCGAGTTGACTTCGATCCGAATGGTTTCCTCGGCCCTCTGGATGTCCTCGAATTGAGGACCCAACCACTGCGGGGAAGTGCGAAGGGAGTAACGATCTTGTCTAAGTATACCTTGATCTTCCTCAATCTTGACTTCAACTTCGTCACCCTGAGTGAATTTGGAATGGGACAGGAGAGACCAGATAAGGTGGGCAGATTCCACTTGACCAGGGTGGGGGCGAGCATGGCCGACAAACGGATCAAAAGAGTCAGGGGACCCAAGCATGGCCTCTGTAGACAACGCCGTCAGAGCCTTTCTAGGAGTGAGCCATTGTTCCAACACGAGATATGCTGATAAGTGCTTACAGCCGCAAGAATCGCGATATCCTGTACACCACTTACGACAAGGGCCGCCAATCCCGCACTAAAGGCAGTGCCATTGAGAATGCCAAGGTGTTCCTTGGAAGCGAGGGGGAGGGGCGTGGTGTTCGTGAGGGCAAGCGCTTTGGAAGCGGAATATGAAGTGGGAGAAGGTGTAAAGAAAGCTGATTGAGAGACAAAGTTATGCTTGTTAAAGTTGTCATCAGGAACAGAAGATGCGGGTGTGCTTGGTGAAGTGGGGGATATACCATCGGAGTCAGTAGCTGGAGTGGCGGCACGGGAGGCAAAGGCGGGTGATGCAACATTTGAAGCTGGGAAGCGTGGCGTGGGAAGCTTTAATTCAGGGGGGGAGACAGCAAGCGACGGCCGAATTGGAGGACCACATAGCCATACACGGATAGCGGGGTTCCCAATAAGCATACCAGCAATGTAGGAAAGCGAAGAAAGGTCTAAGCACGAAATTGGTCAAAGTGAGATGCAGTGAAATGACCAAGGTACCGACCACCACTGGAAGAAACGCTCCCTCGAAGAGGGACAAGCGGGACGAGGCCCTTTTGGATGACCTCGACCATTTTTTCGACGAGTTCCCAACGTACACCAGAATGGCCACGCAAGAGTGAGTTGGTGCGAACAAGCATGGCAGCGCGGGTCCACGCCGGAGGCATTGTTGTCGAGTGCGTCGGATCAGAGAGAGGCAAAGGTGCTACAGGATAATTAGGGGACGATAACGTGGAAGCGAGACAAAACACACCACAAGACGAGGCATCATAGGTGACGGAGGAGGGGATCAGCACGCCCACATGCTGGTGTTGGAGGAGGGCAGCACCGAGAGCGACAGGGTCGTCTGTGCGGGTGTCTGCGCTGCCACCAAAACCGGTAGAGACGCCATAGATGGAAAGTCCTGCTTCGACCTTGGAAGCTATAACGTGACGAGAAGCGTCGTGGGCCGCGCGGAGGTGCTCACTGGCCGAAAGGCGAAGGAGCGGCGCGGAGCGAGAAGCGGAGGAAGAGGGAAGATGGCGGGCAATGGCGGCAACCTGTGCAAGTGTGAGGTCGCTGCCAGTGAGCGTGACGGGCGTGCCAGAGCTGCAGGAGGGTCAGCAAGAGGAGGGGGAGGGGGAGAGCACGCACAGGTAGCCGTCGAGCTCGCGGACGTGGTTGCGGAAACTAGAGACGAGAGAAGAAGGCATGTGGGACAAGTCTGGAGAGACAGAGTGACTCGCACCGTCTTTATATGTGTCGAAAGATCCGCCCGTCTGGAATTGCACGTCGACTCTGCAGCGTAAAAAAACCAAAATTGTGACGTCGTCGATTTAGATTTGTCCCGATCAATGTATTGCCTCTTTTGGAATACCTTCCCGGCCAATCTCCGCTAGATCTCAGATTTGCCGGATGCCACCCCCCAGGCCCTCACGGCAACCCCCCTATGACCCCCCGGAAATACAGCTTCCAGAACAGCCTCTACATCGGGAAGATGGCTTCCGTCCTCAGGCTCATTGCTCGTCCGCATTGCATCGACACAGCACCTACCATCCTCTAGTTCCACCTACATCGCTTCGACTGCCGCGGGCACTCCGGTTACCATTGACGCCGATGGTGCTGAGCCTCGGTTCACTCTTCTTTGTGCACGTCAGACTCGACTTATCCTCAGTATTCTTCCCGCAGTCGAATGCTTTCCACTAAACTGCTTCTCTACCCCTGGTCAACGTGGTTCTCCGGCGCCGCAAATTACCCTTCTCCGTGACAGCATATCTCAAGGTTCGGCTACGTGTAATTGAGCACCGCCTGAGCAACGTGCTCTTACGACTGTCTGATCTACACACAGCGCGCACGATTTGCCCCTTCATCCTTCTGGAGACAAACTTAATTTGGCTCCGAGTCCGACGACTCGGCGTACACCCCCGCCCTTGAGGTTAGTGGTCTATCAATTCCGGCATTACGTTGAGGTTGAAACGTCCCCACGTCAAGTCATACTTGGAACGGCCACTCCTCTCCGCCTCACTAGCAATAGCATGGCACTGCTAACAGTTATTTTGGCTTTTGTCTGGAGTCCTCCGATCGGAACTCCCAGCAAAGTCACCAAGTGATGTATGTTTCACATTGCAGAGCAGGCATGTGCGTCTCACTTGCAAGTGCGTGCGTGAATACCGGATTAATATATCGGTCGCCTACACATGGTGACCCTCTTAACCCCGAGGACCATTTCCTAAGTCTGATTATAATCGGCGTCGTACATCCAAATTGTACACGAATATAGGTGACACAGGTGGTAAATCTCCTGCTCACGGGATCAAACATGTAATCTTTACTACTGTGCAATAATCACGATGGGAGATGGCGGCCTGGGTCTGCAATCAACTGGCTGGCTGGCTTCACATTTTGGTTGATCCCGCCGTACAACACCATATGGCTTATCGTGACTGCCATTTGTACCACATCATCTACACTGATATGCATATGCCAGCCCCATGGCAGCTGTCTGTTATCGCGGAGTCAGTACGCTCACGAGCACGTGCGCGCTTATCTCTGCTAGCCTGCGGGCGACTGGCGAACCAAATTCCTCAGTCCCACGAGGCTCCTTTTTCGACCTGGGACGCGATACTTCTAGCTAGGCAAAAGCTAGCCCGTGCACTGTCGCGAGATCCTCCATGTTCATTGACGCTCCCCATGAGGCTCCGCGGAAAGTCGACCTTGTTCAATGTTACTCACAAAGCATGCGTCAAGCCCAAACTTTCTGGGATTTACGTCGCATGGTCGATCCTTGGGAGGGAATCACATCCCTGCAGACATTCGATCAGCTGCATCTCCATTCTCGGTCTCTGTTATCGCCGATCCGCATTACGAGCACTCGGGAGATCTTCGTTCCCAGTTTGCTGTGAGCCCGTTGCGACTTGACTTGTCCTGATCTTTACTCACGCCAGTACAGGCAGTGATTAGACGTCCAACTTTACTTGAACGCGGCGTTATTTGAAACGAGGTGATAGCGCCTATCTGGGAAGCCATCCTACGTTCTGTACGGCTCGGAAGCATCACCTTGGGTCCTGTGCCCTGGCATGACACGTAACGCATCATCTGCCGGAGTTACCGTTCAGTTTCTCCGCCCGTGCGTTAGTCGCATCAGTACAGCACTGACGATGTCCCTGCGCAGTTCCTGAGTTTCGATTGACACTACACAAGGACAGTCCAGCATATGGTTAGGTTAACAGCTTGCCGTGTTGCTCTGAGCTATAACCTGTTTTGCGCCCGCAAATACTAGGATCTAGGTCACAGTTGTCCCAGTACCTCTGGACGTCTCCATGTTGTGACATAGTATCATAATATTTACTACCTCGCAATTCGATTTGCCATCCGTGTCATCCGCCATTCCGGGCTTCCGGGACAGTTCTCGGGTATCGTACCGACATTTCATCACCGTCGTTGTATCGCACATGCGCATTACGGTCAGATATTAGGTGATTTCAGCCCGTCTCGGAAATAAAAAAAAAGTTTCGCCAACGGCATCATCAACCGTCAAGCAAAATCTTGCCCGCGTTGTCCCCGCTCTAGCCTAAGCCAGAACGTTTTCGATCGGAGATAATTCTCCGAAGTCTCGCGGACAGTCTATCGTCGAATTTTGCTACTTGCAATATGGGTCTCCGCAAGACAAATTTCCCAGGGAACAGCCAACCTTCTAGTTGCTTTACAAATGCACAACTATCTTCTGGACAGTGTTGCGCTGATTATGCTAATCGCAGTGCAAGGTGATCTGACGGGTGCAGAGAACTTCTGCAAAAGCCCACCAACTGAGCCGTAGATTTAATTTTTGGACATTGTTGGGCAAATCTCCACAAAAAAATTAAAATTAAAATAGAGGACAAAAAAAAGAAAAGGAGAAGAAGAGCTTTTCACTTTCAACAGGGATCTGACGATATGCTGCAATATGTAGCCGGAGTCGACTCATCTCGCATCTTATTGATCCTTGCTATCCGAAGTGGGGTGAGCTCCATGTCTGGACTCCGCAGCTGTTCAACCCAGGTCACGATTTCTTCATATCTCACTAATGTTAAATCTCAGCATGCAACTAGCTGGATGTCCCCGACACTCGCATCAGTAGCAGGCTGCCTTTCGCAGTTCGGAATAATACGTCACAAAGATTGTATGCGAAGGCCGGAATTAGCACACGGTCCTCCAAAACTTGTGGAGATTAGGTTTGTTTCATGTAGTGTGCATGTCCTGCTCGCCGTTTTCTACCAGTCACTTCCGACCATCGCGGAGAAAACCGAGTGCATTTCTTATAATTCCTACAGGCACAATTCACCAAGGGCATGTAGTTTTACGAGCTGGCTGAGGTTCTTATCTTTCGTGATGTTTAGAATGTGCGGTGGCGTCGTTCATCTTGTCATTCGTCATAACCTCATTCCGCGCACGTTTCGTCGTTCGGACAAGGTAGGTTCACCACGTGTGACGAATGGCATAGCGAAGTTCCCATGTTAGTTCCCTTGCTGTTCTTACAATATCACGACTCACTTCCTGCCGCATGTGATCAGAGCTGTCCACTCTCAGGCTTGACTGCGAAGTGTGATTAGATTTCTGCCGATATGTACAACATTCTCTGTGATCAAAATTGTTTGCAGCCCACGGGTACTGGATTTCACAATGCATAGCACATCGAGGCAATCTTTCACAGTACCTAACTTGGCCTCACCTCTTCGCGTTATATATATACATGCCTCGCCGTAAAATTAGAGGATGTTTGCTCCCTGCCCATAATCTACAATGACACCGTCTATCGCTCCGTTGCAAACCAGAGGTGTCCGTGGCATATTGTAACCTTTTTCTTTCTTTCGTTCTCGAATTTGGTAGATACATTTTCATCTTAGGTCCATTTCTGACCCACCCGGCGGCTCGTGTTCGTTCCCATACACACACTCATACAGCAAGTGAACAAGTGGCGGTGGGATCCAGCGTGAGGGTTTGCAGACGCGTCCATCACGGGAGTAGATCCATTTTCCCCACAGCTCAGTTACGCGCGAACATCGATAACCCGGTTTTCCGTTCGCAACGGAACATTGTACCATCCTCGCAATAATCAATGTGACGGCATCGATCATGTACCGACGATGACTCGGGATACGGTACGGAATGCCGAGCCAGTGGCCTTACTCCCTCTCAAGATGCTCTCGTCGCTTCTTGTCCCACGTCGAGTCGACCTAGAACGCGCACAGATCTGTGGTGGCACGCGGTCGACATCGCTTTCGCAACAATTGCACAAGTTATATTGCTACGGCCGATAGAGGACCGCGAAGATGCCTTTCTCACAAAAAGATTTTAATTTTGCACCACCAACCTTGACGCATTGCGTGGGCCGAGGGAGCACAGCCGAAGGGAAACTGCGTGGCAAAGCGGTACGAGCAGAGGGCACAGAAGCCATCGTAGATAGTAAAGGTTGTAACGGTAAGCTGATCAGAAGTAAATGCAGCTCGTCTCTTGAATGAGTCTAACAGAAAAGGAGCTCAGCGAAGAGAATTTTCAATTTGACCCGAATCGATGAGAGAAAACTAAGAACAGCCCTTGGGAGCGGAGTGAAGAAAACCGATACCGACTGACGAAAAATAAAATGGAAAAATATAAAAGTGAAACAGACTGGACAAATCGGAAATGCAAGAGACTATGACGGATCCCATTCATGGATTGTGGAGTCGGCAGGAGAGAAACAGAACAGGGGGACACTCGTGAATGTATGATAGCTGGCCTGGCGAGCTCGCCAAGCTGATGTCACATGTCTTGTCGGGGGACACAGGAACGGGGAACTATCAAGTTCTTCGGGGAAATCTGATTGCACCAGGAAAATAAACACGGCGGTCTGTCTTGTCCTAGACATACGGGGCAAGGATTCAGAGATACTTTGCCACTGCAATCAGTCTTGATGCGGTTCCTGTGCGATAAGGTGAGATACGTACATCGACTGGCGCTCGACGTCCCTCGCTGTATCACGCACACTTGGCGACGAGCGCAAGATACGTATGCACGCATGATCCTTATCTAAAGTGAAGGTCCAGGAACAGGGGGTTACTATAATGCTGCTGAATTCGCGACTCTAGATAATATCTCAGTGGAACATGGATGATTAAATCGTCCCGCATACAGCCGCATTAGCCTAAATTCAAGAGGAAACAAAACATGAGAGAGCGTACACAGAGAAGATAGAGTAGCAGGAAAGTCACGGTCCGAGCCGACCCGTAGTCCGGTGACCACACCAAGGCTCTGGTGTGGTCACCAGACTAGCCATCCGCCTGTGTGAGAACGTTCGCATCATGGCCTTTTGACTCAGAACACGATGGCATCTTCGTTCGTATCTGAATCACCGGGTCGCAAATTTATGATGCTACGGAATGGGAATACCTACACGGGACATAGTACTTGTCATCGCGGCACTCGGAGCTATATTATAAAGTACTATCGACCGTCCGTATTTGACAGGGTTGTCGCAGCTGAAACAGCGAATTTGACAACATGTGTAATACCGTAATTTGGAGAGCAGCCGCTTCTCGTTTCCGTTCCTCTTGTTTCGTGTTCTTCTGGCTCCTATACAATCCCAGATTGTTAGAAAAAAAGTCAATCAAAGCGTGACTCGTGTGGCGGCATGCGAATCTTCTCATGATAGGCTGAGCAAAATAGAGCGTAGAGAAAAACCAACCAAACACACCGATCTCAGAAAGTGACAACCCGGGTGAATCGTTGAGTTTGATTGACTTGACTCTTAACCATGACTTAATACGGGTTCCGATTCCACGGTGCCGTTTGATGAAGGTCGCGGGCATAGTCCTAACAACCCTCGGCCCGTGTGGACAGCTAAATATGCATATCTTGTTGTCTCATCCCGAGAGACAGGGTGCCCAAATTCAGAAATTTCCGAATGCACCCATTATAATCGGGCCTGTGGGACCAGTGTTGTGTATGGTAGGTGTGCTTGCCATTTATGTGGGTGCAGTGTACAACTTCTTTCTTCCGGCAACCAAATGGGTGGATCACCGCTTACGGCACTTTCTTGATGTGTTTGAAACCAAACGAAAAAAAAAGTCAGTAAGCACTACTATTGAACAGCGAGGAGTGATAAATTAGTACAGGTATGTCTACTAAACCCCACTACAATCACGCTGGGAAATGGAGCCAGCGCAACTCACATAGCCCAATTTATTCTTGTATCAATTCCCTGCCAGTGGCGGCCCACCACCTTAATGTACAACGCGGCTCATATGCAAAGTAGGCCACTCCAGTTTGGGGTTCTCCGCCACGCTGGCGCATGTTCCATCTACATCTGACTCTTCCATAAGCCAATCTTCGCCGCGGCTAAACATGTCTCTGTCTGGGAACACTTCCAAAATTTCCGTCTGGAAACCCTCTGTCGCAAGTGTATACGTCCGGCGTAGCTCACGCTTTCCCCGGACAGTGAGTGTCTCAACGTTGAGGAGACTAAACTGCGGGCTACGATGCAGCTGCCGGAATGTTTGACCAATGGGATACTTGTCGTCTAAAAACAGACGCTCGCTTTGGGGGCAAGTAATCGTAACGATGGACGTTGCGACGCAGACGACGCGGTTGGCGCATATGAGATGAACCTGACGCGATTGCGTGATGGGATATTCGGGCGAAGCGGGCCGTAAACGAGGGGATGTGTGCGCGTAGACGCATTTGACGTGGATGGGCCGTCCAAAGAATGCACTATCAGCAAGCATATGAAAATATGATTAGGGGAAATGTAGCGGTTCAGAAAATGCAGATACCTTAGTAAACGTTGTAGGTCCCCTTGGGCAGCGAGCATGATGCGCTCAAGGCCGGTAGTGTCATTTGGAACACAGGAAAGCTTTTGGAAAGTATGAGTGCATGATTTTCATCGATGTCAAAGACCGACCTTCACACTCGTTGAAGCAGTATTGTACGAATCCTGAGCTAGCATGGGGGCAGGGGGTTATGAATGACTGTTGAAGTCTAGGGGGTGATATCTTTCAAGTGGGAGGTATGACTTACGAACCACTTTCCACCCGGTTTTATGAGGAAGTGACTGTGGAAGAGCAATGATACGACCCTGCTCGGATCGGTGCCTGTACAAACTGACATACACGTAAGCCTGGAACCGTAACGGCATGCGACACTTGAAGCTTCTCGCTTGAAATGTCAGATTCACATACGTAGCCAGGCATCAGTACATGAAAGCCAAGTAAGCCATATCCCTTATCCAGTAATAATGAGTTGGTGAGCGTATGGGCACTCCATATTTCGAGCTTGTTATCTCGATTGCTGTGACATCCCTGGACTCAGCACTAATAACGGTAGTCTATCCGTCCCACGTAGTCCGCAAGAGCACTCTCGCCTACCAGATGTGGGACTTTAATATTTAATAACTGTTATCAGTTCGCACCCCAAAACCATGATAAGTTACATCTAGATGGGTCCTGCCATTCATAGGCATGTTCAGGAGAAGCCATGAGCAATTGCTTGGCGCATTTATCAACGACCAGAAACGCGAGTGGTACCTACTTAACTATATTACATGGTGCAATTTCCGGCGCGTTTCACGCCAATAACGCTCGGCCAATCCTAGCAGGAGGCTTGAAGGTGCATTCACTCCTCGTGGGGACCGATAAAGAAAGTACACCAGCACGATTGCCCAGAACACAGGAATAAGACATCGACACGCCGGTAGTGAGGAAGCTAGGAGACTCGTCAAGTTGTTAGGAACTTCTATTGTTGCCGTTCGGATCTTGATTCTAACTTCCACGCCAGCCAAGATATTTCCATATGAAGCGGGACACTCGCAAGCGCAAGGCGACCCAAATACACCACCTAGTCAAACCAGACAGAGAACCATTTTAAGTGTCGAATCCAAACTTGAGAGTGTGTGAATGTACGAGTGCATGTAAGTGATCTTGGGAGAAACCAAGAATATAAGAGAAATTGTAGCAGGACTGACTCAGACTCAAACGTTGTCAATGATTATATGGTATTTATTTATTTTTTCTGTTAATCAAAAATGTAAGCACACAAATTGTTGGAATAAGTCCTACATCATTCATCACATCAAGTGTACTAGACTGCTGCATTACGTCTGCTGATGGTATGTTAAGGATCAATTTTTCTGTTCCAGATTCATCAATCCAGAATGTTTTCTAGGGGAGAGCCAAAAAGACACGCAAATTCGCGACCGTCAAGCGACTACTGAGCCCTAACGACGCTCGTTTGTATGAGCCTTACTCCTCTGCCTCATCTGGCCGGGAATCTAATTCATACTTCGCCAGGAAAGAGAACAAACTAAAGCAAAGGAAGAAAGAGGAGGACGAGAAGGCGAAAGCGGTGCGCCGGGTGTGCGTGGTTGTTTCGTCGCATGTTCCACAGTCATTCACCACGCCTTAGGCCACAAATCGCGTCTTCCCTCTTTCTCGCTCATAATACAGAACTCGTTCCACCATATCGCGTTCTTATAGACACCAACTTTATTAATTTTAGCCTTCAAAACAAGTTGGAGCTTATCAGTGGCATGATGGATTGTCTCTATGCCAAATGTGTGCTCTCATTTACTTCAGAAGCGTTATCTGACATTAAAACGAGAAGGCATACCATGTGTGACTGATTGTGTCATGGCGGAACTTGAGAAGTTGGGCCACCGTTACCGGGTAGCTCTTCGGTGAGTTGTCATTTTTGTTTCTCGTCGATTCCTCTGCAACTGAGAGGTACTTTAAGGGTGGCTCGCGACCCTCGGTTTGAGCGCCTCCGTTGCAGCCATCCCGGCACGTATGCGGATGACTGCCTGGTACAGCGTGTGACAGCGCACAAGTGCTATATTGTTGCGACCTGCGATCGCGAGCTTCGGCGACGAATAAGGAAAGTTCCGGGAGTTCCTCTCATGTACATCGTTGCGAGGCGATATGCTATCGAGCGTTTGCCTGACCAGGGAGCACCAATCTAATTATAGCCAAAATCAAGACTTGATTCTCTTAATTTGTGACGGAGCTATGAGATTTTTCACATTTGAATCCAAGTGAGCCCCCTTGAGACACACCTGAGACTGGTGACGGTCACAGTATTGGGATGGGGATGCAGTCCACATTATTGTTTGGAACAGGGAAGCTTGAGGGTGGCCACGTATCGTACGTCGCCATGCTAATCTTTTGCACTGCATCGTGACGTCCCCTCAGCGGAACGTAGTGCGAAGGCCAACTGGTGTCGAGCTGGCCTGGTGTCACATAGATGTAACTCTACTCGAGTGATGTAAATCATTCTGCAAAGTGGCTGAATGTTCCACACCCACCCGACTCATCGGGCAAGTATTTTGATCCAATGGAGTTCCATGTGTGGGCATTCATCTTCAGTGGCCTAAAAACCGCAATAGTGAGACTAGAGTTACAGTGGATAAGACATTTACACTGGGTGTGCTACGTTTAATTTAGTTGGTCCAAAAATCCAAGGTCGGATTCGAAGGAGAGGAAGACATAGGCAGCTATTGGAATATTCGTATTTGGTAGCTTACATAATCATAGCTACAGCGTACTGTAGTTGGTTTTATAGTTCTTCAGTGGCTTACTGAGGATTCCAACAGGTTATGAGCCCTGCCTGTGCTTAGTAAAACAGACAAGTTCACTCACAATGACTTGAAAAATGGCCAACATTCCCACATTCCACTCGAGTGGATGGAACTGGCAAATATGGTGCAAGGCAGTCCAGTAGACTTTGGAAGTCAAAGGACTAGCAGGATACCTTACAGAAACCCTGCCAGATCCATTTGTTTATGCATCAAATGCAATGACTATGTATATTATGGCAAATTCTCTTCTGATAGAGGTATTCATTCACCTTGTGTTAAAAACATGTCTTTCTCCATCTAACTTTTGACTTAACCACACAATGGTTAGGGTTGACCTCATGGTCACATTACAACAGACATGGCTTAGATTACACAATTATGCTTACATAAGGACCTAGACCACTTACTAATAGTTTGCTGTGCAAGCCTAGACCTATTGTTACAGACAAGCTGTAAGGTTGGCTGTATGCAGCACAACCACCTAAGTGCCACCCAATAGTGGACTTATGCTCAGGCCATTAGCAGCAGCTACTAGGACTGACAATCCCAATATGCTGAACTGGGGGTTTGTGGGACTATTGCACAACTATATATATCTGGGTGCCATTGTGCATGAACCAGGCAGTGCCTATCAGTATATAACTATATGTAGTGGACAAGCCACTAGGCTGGGACATATGCAACACCAGCCACCTATGTGCCACTACCATGGACATATTGTTGAAAACATGTCTTTTTCAATCTAATTGTTACCTTAGAACTCCTAACCTTAACACTTGACTTAAACTATTTGAGGTCTGGTCACTTAAGTAATGGCCAACTAGTAGATAATCACATGACCTATGATTACATATGCACAATATGTCTATATGGAGATATGCCTTATGCTTTTCATTACCATTATGCCTTTCTTCCATTTGATAGAACCCCATGCTTCTATTCTTTTTGATATACATGTTATTTATCTTTATTTTATGCCTACCAAGTATAGTAGTCATTGTATTCTGTATATAGTTAACATGCCAGCTCTAAGGTGATCTGTGCACTGTAATAAGTAGTATATATACCTATGCAATCCATAGCACAAGACTCAGTTCAGTTTTGTTGCATTCTACCTCATTTACTGTTCTCTTAAGTCAGGACTTGAAGTGAATGCTTTATGGCTAACCTAGCAGTAACCCTAGGTTATGGGTACAGAATAGGAGATAGCTAAGTGGTTAGCAACTGCCAAGAGACTTAGCTAAGGGTTAGCACTTAGTCAGTGCTATGCTTCAATATGGGCTTAGTAGCCCTGAGATCTAAATGATCTAGATAAGTATGTCATCACTCCAGACACATACCTCATGGACTTTACAAGGCCAATGCCCTTGCACCTGTAGTTAGCAGGCTCTCATAATAATATGATTCCATCACATTGGACCTCCCTTATATAGATATCTCAGTAGCATGCCTAGCTAGCACCTTACCATAATTAGTAGGCACTGTTGGCCATTGCATGGTCCATGCACAGGAGAGTGTAGGTATATAGAGTGCCAATGCCCTGCTAGAACTCCTCAGTTCTAGTCTATTGAAAGTCAGTTCTCAATACTAGGGGAGTCCTTTAGTGGATCCTCATTAGCTCTGGTAGCCCAAGTGCAAGTCCTTAGTCACAGCTAAGGCATCGAGGGTGGTGCTATCATGTAGCATGCCAGTGTCTAGCAGCTTGTCCACTACAGGACTAGTGTGAGCCTAAGCCTAAGCTATATAGCAAGGTATTGGCTTTATTAGACTGAACTATCATCACTTACCCTCATACTGAAGCAATTTCAGTGCTTATTTAACTTTTTTGCATCATGTGACCATGTTACTTTCTTGCATAAGCATTGGACTTCACAACAGACTCTTAAAAGACTTAGTTTCTTACAAGAGTACTGGATTTACCAGTGTGAGCTAAGCAGTTATCTGTTATCTCCTCATAGCTAGAGTAATTGCTCAGAGATAGTATACCTTTAATTATATCAAATGGGGATAGAAGCCTCATGTAGTTAATCTCCATGCTGTGTATGGCTGTACTTAATTTCCACTTGACAGTTAATCACTGTTAGTGCAGCTTTGCTTCCATTAGATAGAAGCCAGTGCCTCATGGCAAACCTAGATAGTGAGTATTAAACCTTGTTACCTAGCAGATTACAGATGCTGTGCATCGACTTAGTCAGTAGATATGATAGAAGCATATCTTTAGTAATAGTAGTGTAGTCAGCAGCTAGTCTGTCCTTATATATAGTGCAATGCAATGAGCCCAAGAACTTCAGACTAGTTCTTGTGGCATTCCAGCCTACATCTCTATTCTCCATAGCTAGTATCTGTGAGCTTAAGGCCAGACACTGTATAGTGTTAGGCTAAGAGCTTCACATACTCTACTCTTTACCCTCACCTTCAACTTCAGTTGTTGTTACATGCAGACCCCAGTATTAAGGGGATAATAGCTGGACCTCAGACTTAAGAGGATTACCTATCTTTTTATATACAATCTTTTTTTTAAGTAAAACACTCCAGATAGGGAGTTAAAGCAGAGATGCACTTTAGGTTCTCTGAAGATCAACTTGCACATTGATAATTGCTTAAAGGTGGCCTCACTACTATACTTTCTATTCTTTGATCTTTGAATCACAAGCTCATGATTTGCATTTTTGCATTTAGTAGGACTGTCAAGCAGGCTATTGGCTTGAAGTCACCTGGAGGGAATGCAGTTCTCCAGACATAGTCTACTTTTGCACTTGCAACCCTATGATACTTATGGATGGTTCCAATCCACCTCAACCCCTCTCATCACCTTAAAAGGGCAATTTCACCTAGACTAGCAAGAGTTGATCCTAAAAGCTTTGAAGAAGTAGCAGCTTATTGGGATAACAAAAGAAGAGAAGAACAACTTCTTAACCCAAATGATAACAATGGGAATTATGATTTCTACTCTGAAAGGCCACTAGTGGATTTAGTAATAGATCCCTACTATGATGAACTAGAGTTCATAAACCTAGTTCAAAGGCATCTATCGCAGTTTAAAGATGAGGTCTTAGCTGCCAACTATGATATTGAGGACGAAGATGAAGTCCTAATCAAGGAAAAAAGTGTCAAACCAGTAATATCTCTTCCTGCTTTCAGAAGACAAAATGCCCCTGTC